>OX104114.1:24537954-24788161 GCA_944474755.1 Limnoperna fortunei | reverse complement strand
TTTAAAAAAGGAGACCTTTCCTTTATTTTTTATGATTTTACCCCAAGTGTAAAACTTGCAATAATAACTGGTCTCAATTCTATATGAAACTAGAGGCTCCCAGGAGCCTGTAATCGCTCACCTGGAATCCAAATGACTTAAACTATATTAAAATTTTTGAAATTAACAGTTTCAGTCTAGTTTTTATAGCTTTTAAGTTACTGTGCAAAAACTAAACATTTCTTCAAAAAATTTGTTAAATACAATAACTCCTATAAGGTGCCATCCACAATTTCTGAAAATTAAATGGTTTTTAGGCATTGTCCTTTAGGGTACTTTAGAAATTTACAGTTTTACTCTACTAATAGGTGTGTTATAGACTAATTTATAATTAAAAAACTGTTCATATGTCCAAATTCATAATGAAAGGGCAATAACTCCTATAAAGAGTCATCTTGCAATTTTTGGACTAAGCAATCATTTGTAGGGCTTCTATTGCTGATCATTTGTGCAATTTACAGTTTTAATCTAGCTACTATAGTTTTCAAGTTACAGGACAAAAATGGAAAATTTCTTAACAAAATTGTCATTTAAGGGCAATAACCCCTATAAGGAGTCATCTGACAATTTCAGACCAATTAAATGAATTGTAGGGCTTTTTTGCTGATCATTTTTGCAATTTATTATTTCACTCTAGCTGCTATGGTTTTTAAGTTACAGGACAAAAACGGAAAATTTCATAAAAAATTGCAATTTAAGGGCAATAACTCCTATAAGGAGTCATCTGACAATTTCAGACCAATCAAGTGAATTGTAGGGTCTTTATTGCTGATCATTTGTGCAATTTACAGTTTCAATCTAGCTGCTATAGTTTTCAAGTTACAGGACAAAAACGGAAAATTTCATAAAAAATTGCCATTTAAGGGCAATAACTCCTATAAGGAGTCATCTGACAATTTCAGACTACTACAGTGAATTGTAGGGCTTGTATTGTTGATCATTTTTGCTATTTACAGTTTTACTCTAGCTGTTATAGTTTTAAAGTTACAGGACAAAAACGGAAAATTTCATAAAAAATTACCATTTAAGGGCAATAACTCATATAAGGAGTCATCTGACAATTTCAGACCAATCAAGTGAATTGTAGGGTCTTTATTGCTGATCATTTGTGCAATTTACAGTTTCAATCTAGCTGCTATAGTTTTCAAGTTACAGGACAAAAACGGAAAATTTCATAAAAAATTGCCATTTAAGGGCAATAACTCCTATAAGGTGTCATCTGACAATTTCAGACTAATACAGTGAATTGTAGGGCTTGTATTGTTGATCATTTTTGCTATTTACAGTTTTACTCTAGCTGTTATAGTTTTAAAGTTACAGGACAAAAACGGAAAATTTCATAAAAAATTACAATTTAAGGGCAATAACTCATATAAGGAGTCATCTGACAATTTCAGACCAATCAAGTGAATTGTAGGGTCTTTATTGCTGATCATTTGTGCAATTTACAGTTTCAATCTAGCTGCTATAGTTTTCAAGTTACAGGACAAAAATGGAAAATTTCATAAAAAATTGCCATTTAAGGGCAATAACTCCTATAAGGAGTCATCTGACAATTTCAGACTAATACAGTGAATTGTAGGGCTTGTATTGTTGATCATTTTTGCTATTTACAGTTTTACCCTAGCTGTTATAGTTTTAAAGTAACAGGACAAAAACGGAAAATTTCATAAACAAGTGTGGACACAGAAAAACGTCTCGCCTGCATTCCGCTTCAGTAACGAAAATAAATTTCGTCATAAGCATTACGTAAATAGCATTAAATATCAGCAGCGGCCTGTATACAAAATATTGTCACCATACCCTGCATAGTTACAGGGGAACAGCCGTAACCCAAAAACTTTAACGTAGTCGCTGGACCGTGAAATTGAGGTCAAGGTCAGGTGGAACCTACCAGTCATGTACTATTCATCAGCAACCTATATACCAAATATTGTCATCCTACCATGCGTAGTTACAGAGGAACTATCGTAACCCAAAAACTTTAACGTAGTCGCTGGACCATGAAATTGAGGTCAAGGTCAGGTGACACCTACCAGACAGTCATGTACTAGTCATCAGCAACCAATACACCAAATATTGTCTTCCTACCATGTGTAGTTACAGAGGAACTGTCGTAACCCAAAAACTTTAACGTAGTCGCTGGACCGTGAAATTGAGGTCAAGGTCAGGTGACACCTACCAGACAGTCAAGTACTAGTCATCAGCAACCTATACACCAAATATTGTCATCCTACCATGTGTAGTTACAGAGGAACTGTCGTAACCCAAAAACTTTAACATAGTCGCTGGACCGTGAAATTGAGGTCAAGGTCAGGTGACACCTACCAGACAGTCATGTTCTAGTCATCAGCAACCTATACACCAAATATTGTCATCCTACCATGCGTAGTTACAGAGGAACTGCCGTAACCCAAAAACTTTAACGTAGTCGCTGGACCATGAAATTGAGGTCAAGGTCAGGTGACACCTACCAGACAGTCATGTACTAGTCATCAGCAACCTATACACCAAATATTGTCATCCTACCATGAGTAGTTACAGAGGAACTGTCGTAACCCAAAAACACTAACGTAGTCACTGGACCGTGAAATTGAGGTCAAGGTCAGGTGACACCTACCAGACAGTCATGTACTAGTCATCAGCAACCTATACACCAAATATTGTCATCCTACCATGCGTAGTTACAGAGGAACTGTCGTAACCCAAAAACTTTAACGTAGTCGCTGGACCGTGAAATTGAGGTCAAGGTCAGGTGACACCAACCAGACAGTCATGTACTAGTCATCAGCAACCTATACACCAAATATTGTCATCCTACCATGCGTAGTTACAGAGGAACTGTCGTAACCCAAAAACTTTAACGTAGTCGCTGGACCGTGAAATTGAGGTCAAGGTCAGGTGACAGGTGACTGACTGGCAAGTACTCATCATAAGCTACCTCTGGACCGAATTTGATGGACCTAGGGCTTGGGCTTACAAAGATATGAAGCAAGATGTCAAGTGTTTACGCCGCCGCCGCCGCAGCCGGATTCCCATACATATGTCTCGCCTCCAGCGACTTTCGTCGCAGGCGAGACAAAAATTACCATTTAAGGGCAATAACTCATATAAAGAGTCATCTGACAATTTCAGACCAATCAAGTGAATTGTAGGGCTTTTATTGCTGATCATTTTTGCCATTTACAGTTTCACTCTACCTCGTATATTTTTCAGGTTATATTGTAAATACCAAAAATTTTGTCAAAAATCGTCAAAAAAGGGCAATAACTCCTACAAGAAGCCAATACACAACTTCGCACTAATAGCAACTATTGTAGACCTTAATGTGCTGATCAATTTGAAGTAACGGTTTTCTCTATAGCTATTATAGTTTTTTAGATAATGATCAAAAACCTGTGTTGACCCCCATGTTCTATTTTTAGTAACAGCGGCCATATTTGTCTGTTGATCAACACCCTGGGTACAAACTTGAAACTAGGAACCCTAAGGATGATTGTGGCCAAGTTTGAAAAAAATTGGCCCAGTGGTTTCAGAGGAGAAGATTTTTGAAAAAGTTTACGACGGACGACAGACGACGGACGACGGACGCCAAGTGATAGCAATAGCTCACATGGACCTTCGGTCCAGGTGAGCTAAAAAATTAAACATTTAATAAAATTCAAAGGCAGTGCTACAACAGAAACATGTATATTTATATCAAAAGCTACAGGTAAACAAGAACTCAAAGCTAGCATATTTATGTATTTTATAAACAATAAAGTTTAAAAAGCAATTTACACAAAATTAAAAAACTTTCAGATACATGCAAATAAAAAGAATTGGTTTTATTGTTATCAAAATCTACTTCCTTTGCAAATAGGTAACACAGTAATAAGAAGTTACCAATCTTTTGTATCTGCAGACATGTTGCAGAAATAAATCTCTCATTTTACTGTTTGAAAATCATTTTAGTGAAGCCAGTCAACAAATATTTGTTGTAGTAATAGATTGATGCCGAAATGTCAACAACGGACTGCATTCAGCCATTTGCCATAGTTGCCTTGCCTATTTGGTCTGGAGTGGGATAACTTTTTTGTTTGTTTGTTTAAATGTTGTTTTGTGCCACTTTCAACATTTTTTCAGCTATATAATTGCATCCAGTGTTTACTGGGGGAGGAAGCCGGGGAACCTGGAGAAAATCCCAGACCTATATAGGACAAGTGTGGACACAGAAAAACATCTCATCTGCATTCCGCATCAGTAACGAAAATAAATTTCGTCATAAGCATTACATAAATAGCATTAAATATCAGAAGTGGCCTGTATACAAAATATTGTCACCATACCCTGCATAGTTACAGGGGAACAGCCGTAACCCAAAAACTTTAACGTAGTCGCTGGACCGTGAAATTGAGGTCAAGGTCAGGTGGAACCTACCAGACAGTCATGTACTATTCATCAGCAACCTATATACCAAGTATTGTCATCCTACCATGCGTAGTTACAGAGGAACTATCGTAACCCAAAAACTTTAACGTAGTCACTGGACTGTGAAATTGAGGTCAAGGTCAGGTGACACCTACCAGACCGTCATGTACTAGTCATCAGCAACCTATACACCAAATATTGTCATCCTACCATGTGTAGTTACAGAGGACTGTCGTAACCCAAAAACTTTAACGTACCGGTAGTCTCTGGACTGTGAAATTGAGGTCAAGGTCAGGTGACACCTACCAGACAGTCATGTACTAGTCATCAGCAACCTATACACCAAATATTGTCATCCTACCATGCATAGTTACAGAGGAACTGTCGTAACCCCAAAACTTTAACGTAGTCGCTGGACAATGAAATTGAGGTCAAGGTCAGGTGACACCTACCAGACAGTCATGTACTAGTCATCAGCAACCTATACACCAAATATTGTCATCCTACCATGCATAGTTACAGAGGAACTGTCGTAACCCCAAAACTTTAACGTAGTCGCTGGACCATGAAATTGAGGTCAAGGTCAGGTGGCACCTACCAAACAGTCATGTACTAGTCATCAGCAACCTATACATCAAATATTGTCATCCTACCATGCATAGTTACAGAGGAACTGTCGTAACCCCAAAACTTTAACGTAGTCGCTGGACAGTGAAATTGAGGTCAAGGTCAGGTGACACCTACCAGACAGTCATGTACTAGTCATCAGCAACCTATACACCAAATATTGTCATCCTACCATGCATAGTTACAGAGGAACTGTCGTAACCCACAAACTTTAACGTAGTTGCTGGACCGTGAAATTGAGGTCAAGGTCCGGTGACACCTACCAGACAGTCATGTACTAGTCATCAGCAACCTATACACCAAATATTGTCATCCTACCATGCGTAGTTACAGAGGAACTGTCGTAACCCAAAAACTTTAACGTAGTCGCTGGACCGTGAAATTGAGGTCAAGGTCAGGTGACACCTACCAGACAGTCATGTACTAGTCATCAGCAACCTATACACAAAATATTGTCATCCTACCATGAGTAGTTACAGAGGAACTGTCGTAACCCAAAAACTTTAACGTAGTCACTGGACCGTGAAACTGAGGTCAAGGTCAGGTGACAGGTGTCTGACTGGCAAGTACTCATCATAAGCTACCTCTGGACCAAATTTGATGGACCTAGGGCTTGGGCTTACAAAGATATGAAGCAAGATGTCAAGTGTTTACGCCACTGCCGCCGCCGGATTCCCATACATATGTCTCGCCTCCAGCGACTTTCGTCGCAGGCGAGACAAAAACTGGCAATCCTTATCTATTAAGATTGGAGTTGAGCGCACCCCGTCCGCATTGAGACTGGAAACCGCAATCTCAGTGTTGACGTGTGATCAATAGTAGACTAACTACCTTAACCACTTGGCTACCAAGGCCCCTTAACTTTTTTGCAATTTGTTTTAAGCATTTATACATTGTTATTATTACATGACAAAAAATATGTTTGTTGTGGCTCTTCATGATATTAGGCATAAAATTTTGTCTATATGAGTTTGTTGTTGCTCTTTATGATATTAGGCATAAAATTTTGTCTATATGAGTCATTTTACATTTTCTGATTTAAACTCAACTTTTATTTACTTCTGAACTATGAAACCCTCTTCGTAAACCTCATACACCTATCTCGAAACATTAATGTACTATTACAAATGTGTCTAAATACATTGACAGCAATATTTCAGGAATGTATTTTTCAATAATAACATAGACATTTCATAGCAGTCTTCATGCTTATTATATGTTTTTTCAAAGTTTACTTTGCAAGCACTGACAACAAATCATGCCGAAGGATAAGACACAGCATCCCCATTATCTAGCAATATACAACACACAAACAAATAATGCAAAGAAAGAACACATGTCAACGTCTGCTTAGCAACTGAATTGACTTTTATGGTACTGACTTTTGAAGCTATTCTTCTAGTTAAGCTTAAATTTTAAAAAACAAGTTTGCTACACATCTGTTGATAAGTGTAATAATATGTTTAAATAAGTTCAAACCTTTTTCTGTGCATACTGTAAATCCAAGCAAGTTAAAAATAAGAAAATATCAATTTTTCAGGACAAAAATGACTTCAAGGTACAATGTAAATACATACAACATATTTATGTACAGAAATTCAGCCCTCTTTACTTTCACCATTTACAAATAATTTTTGAAGGTGGTTTCCAGTGTGAAATTCCTAACTGTGAAGTTTTTTCAAATCTCAACTTTCTCTACAGATAGTAATTCCATCAGTAAGCTGTGCTTACAGAATTTATTAAGCTTATTTTTGCATATCTGTGGGATTTAATGTCTGTCATTAGGTCAAAAGATAACAAGTTACACATAAATTTTAAGCAAAAAGGAAGAGTATTATTATTCGCTATCATGTTGGAAGTGTTATGCCAGTTTCAGTAATTTAACATCAAAAAGACTTCTAGTTTTACTGGAGAGAAGCCTGGCCTTTAACACAAAACTGAAATTAACCATAAAATTTTTTATTATGTTAAACAAGTCAGATTAATGGGTTGCCATAGGTTAATGACAATTTAAAGGGTATTTTAATATAAAGCCTTTATTATCTTTTTGTACAGTCCTATTGGGTCCCAATCAGCTGTATAGACCATCAGCGTTACCCAATATGACTGACTCGGACATAATTCAGGCTATATAAGAAAACTGTATATAACACTATAGTAAATGCACATATTGTTTAAGTTTTGTAGTTATAACACAGAAAACATTCAAGCAATATAACTACTTCACAAATTTATGACAAAGTTCACAAAGTTAATGCAGAATAATAAAATAACACAACTTTTTTTTCTTATTTTAATGATAAAATTCAAGCAAAAAGCACACAGAAAACCAATATTCTTAATAATAATTGTTTTAAATGTCTTATTTTACAACATGTACTTGAGCTGTAACAGTACAGCTCAAGTGAGGACTTTGATGTTTCCACGAGTACACAGTGGGTTTAAACACAATGGTGAGTCTAAGGATTTAAAATGCTGTACTTTAGCTTTATCAATTGCATGTGCAATTCAATAAATCAAAGCAGCTAAGGATCTATGTTCCTTCTTTTAACAAAATATGAGCAAAAGACAAGTACACATTGATGGGCTTCCACTGTGGACTGGGGAAGCAGCAAAATGTACCCAAGTCATAGTGTAGAAATCCATAGAATATTTAACAAAATGTACCCAGGTCATAGTGTAGAAATCCATAGAATATGTAACAAAATGTACCCAGGTCATAGTGTAGAAATCCATAGAATATTTAACAAAATGTACCCAGGTCATAGTGTAGAAATCCATAGAATATTTAACAAAATGTACCCAGGTCATAGTGTAGAAATCCATAGAATATTTAACAAAATGTACCCAGGTCATAGTGTAGAAATCCATAGAATATTTAACAAAATGTACCCAGGTCATAGTGTAGAAATCCATAGAATATTTAACAAAATGTTCCCAGGTCATAGTGTAGAAATCCATAGAATATTTAACAAAATGTACCCAGGTCATAGAGTAGAAATCCATAGAATATTTAACAAAATGTACCCAGGTCATAGTGTAGAAATCCATAGAATATTTAACAAAATGTACCCAGGTCATAGTGTAGAAATCCATAGAATATTTAACAAAATGTACCCAGGTCATAGAGTAGAAATCCAAAGAATATTTAACAAAATGTACCCAGGTCATAGTGTAGAAATCCATAGAATATTTAACAAAATGTACCCAGGTCATAGTGTAGAAATCTATAGAATATTTAACAAAATGTACCCAGGTCATAGTGTAGAAATCCGTAGAATATTTAACAAAATGTACCCAGGTCATAGTGTAGAAATCCATAGAATATTTAACAAAATGTACCCAGGTCATAGTGTAGAAATCCATAGAATATTTAACAAAATGTACCCAGGTCATAGTGTAGAAATCCATAGAATATTTAAAAAAATGTACCCA
Organism: Limnoperna fortunei; assembly: GCA_944474755.1. NCBI lineage: Eukaryota > Metazoa > Mollusca > Bivalvia > Mytilida > Modiolidae > Limnoperna > Limnoperna fortunei. Next base: position 24,779,650 of record OX104114.1, on the reverse strand, counting down.
GGTCATAGTGTAGAAATCCATAGAATATTTAACAAAATGTATCCAGGTCATACTGTAGAAATCCATAGAATATTTAACAAAATGTACCCAGGTCATAGTGTAGAAATCCATAGAATATGTAACAAAATGTACCCAGGTTATAGTGTAGAAATCCGTAGAATATTTAACAAAATGTACCCAGGTCATAGTGTAGAAATCCGTAGAATATTTAACAAAATGTACCCAAGTCATAGCGTAGAAATCCATAGAATATTTAACAAAATAAACTAATTCTCTACTGTAATTAATTAAATAATTCAGAGTTCTGTGAATGTTAAATAACATGTGTTAATGTACAGTAAAAAGAAAGCACTTGTGTAACTATACACAACACTGACATCTACAAGCTGTAAATAATCAGTATGACAGAAATAACACTGTATTTAAATTGTGGTCATTATATAAAAGGTGAAATTTCAGAATTCAATCAACATTAAAATCCTAAAGGCTAAACCCCCTTTATGCAGTAAATCAGTCAATAAACCTGCTGATTTTGTACTACTGGCTGGAACAGAGTAGTTAAGTCCTCACTCTTTCTATATGCCCCGATTTACACTCCTACCCTACCCTGTCATATCTAGTTTCCTTAAGCTGTATAGTTATTAAAACTTGTTGTATAACCTTCTCGCTCATTTACTTTCTTGTAATTCCATTAATTTCCTTCCATTAATTTCCAGGTAATTCTACCACTTTTCTACTCTTCTATTCTAAGAATTATTTTATTCCCATGAATATTTAATATTTGATAGAGCTTTTCTTAGAAAGTAAACCTGACATATTCGGGTACTACAACCAAACTTTTATGTTAATACAATTTAAACTACAACTAGATAACAAAAAAAGTACATTCTGACCCATTTTTAGGAAGTAAATTAGTGAACTTTTAAGTATCAGTCCACGTAAGAATCAGGCAAAAGGCATACATGTGATGGCACATGAAGGAAAAAAACGCAGACTTTTGATCATGGAATTTGATAAAACTATCCAATATACCAACATTCTAATTTATTAAAGTTCTGACTTATTTTGCCTTTTTAAGATATAATCATTTGAAATTTAGTTGAATTGTACACTGAAAAATGCCAGGAAATTTTCCCGCCAAATTTTTCTTTATGTAACCAGTCAAAAATTATCTAGGCAATTGACACTTTTTCAAATGTAAAATCTTGTTACAATTTGTTTTTATATCAAAATGAATGCATCTAAGCCAAAAAAGCTAAAAACAAAATTTTTGATGTGTCTCCCACTGCCCGACCCTTAGCTAGAATACTACTTAATAAAAGAACTAGAATTTAGAAAAAAAAATTAATGTTAAGCTCTTTAATTATGTAAATGTATCACTGAAAAATTTGTAAATACTTATATTTTTTTATCTGCTTCTGGTGATGTTGCTGAGATATAGCCCACCATGGTTACTTCTAATTCATATTAAAACATGATTTCAGAGGATAATAATAGATTAGTAATGTTTTCTGAAACGAGATGCATTTTTTCGTTCCCATCTGATCCAAGGACAACAAGCATGAGATAAATGACAAGAAAATGCATCAAGTTTAATAACCGCAAATAGTCTGTTTATCGCTGTTTTGTAACATTGTGAAGTCATGGTGTTTACATAACGTAATCTTGTCAGCGAGGTGAGATATGCCCATCTCACACTAGTAGAATGAGATGGGATAATACCTCACATAAAGATCAAAGGAAAATACTGCAAAATAGCAATTATGTTTTTGTTTAATCTTCCTTTTATATATCAGTTAAGATTTGATAAACAATAGAAAAACAATAGAAAATTTGTAAAATAAAAGAAGTGTTATTATCAACAACATGCCTCAAAAGGCACTAGACAATTTTTAGTCTATCTCCAAAACATTATCTAAATATATTTCAAATTTGAAACCCTCATTTTCCTTTCTACAAATGTTAATTTTAACAGAGAAAATATGGGACATAAATTAAATTTATCTTTAAACAATCCAGACATTACTAAATGTAAAAAGGAGGTTTTTATGTTACAAATGTTAAAAGAAACCTGGATGAAGGTTTTTATATTAAAAATGTTAAAAGAAACCTGGATGAAGGTTTATATGTTACAAATGTTAAAAGAAACCTGGATGAAGGTTTTTATATTACAAATGTTAAAAGAAACCTGGATGAAGGCTTTTATGTTACAAATGTTAAAGGAAACCTGGATGAAGGATTTTATATTACAAATGTTAAAAGAAACCTGGATGAAGGTTTTTATGTTACAAATGTTAAAAGAAACCTGGATGAAGGTTTTTATGTTACAAATGTTAAAAGAAACCTGGATGAAGGTTTTTATGTTACAAATGTTAAAAGAAACCTGGACGAAGGTTTTTATGTTACAAATCAAACATATATAAATTGAAAAAGCGATCAAAACTTGATATCATACAATAATATGTAAACAAAGTGTAATCTGTTACACACATGACAAAAATTAACTTTATGGCAACAAAACATGGGTGTCCCATAAATTAAGGTCCCAAATTCTGTGATTTTATAAAATATTTGCATGATATTTGCAATATTTTATTCCTATAAATCAAAGGTTATATTGACCAATCCTAAACTGAGATCTTTTATTTTATATTTTAGAATATTTTTATGCCTGAAAAAAATGCCTCCCACTTCCCTTCTCCATTTTATGTTTTATCTTAAGAGTGACGGCTTTGACATTAAGTCATAAGACCAACTTCTATGAAAGCAGATACATTTTTTAAAGAATGAACATCAAGATATAAAATTCAAACCTTTCCTTCCAGTTGCTTCTCCTTTGTCAGATAAGATAAAAGACACCTAAACTTGTTCATGTATGTTTAATGCATTTTTTATATGTAATTAACAATTTGTAAGCTGTAAATTTTAGACATCAATTTAGATCTGTCTACAATGAAAGTTAATTCTAAGGATATTGTTATTGTTAAATATTAGAACAAGGGAGTTACATGTATGTAGAAAATTATTTAGTTCTCATGTAATTGAGTCTTGTTGGAAAGTTAAAAGTTGGAAAGCATTGAAAAGCTGAAAGTTTTTAAGAAACATCATAATTTTGTATCATATTTCTATCTATAAATAATACTATTTATAATATTTTAAAGTTAGAATTTATACCTTCTTATCATGAATAACCAACATATGCATTACTGTATTGCCATTGGTATCCTGGAGGTTAGGGTTAGCTCCCTTGGCTAGAAGCAGACGGACACATTCTTCTTGTCCAAGGCAGGCGGCAAAGCTCAATGGATACTCTCCAAAATATACATGTCTAAAAACAGTTATTATAAAACTGAAATCATTTGGACATTTCAAGTTTTTGTTTATAGCAAGATTTTACAACTATTAACTAAATATAAAAGAGATGGTATCGATACTGAGGTCAACATTCAAGGTCAAAGGTAATCAACTATGGTTCTGATATTACCTACCCACATACCAAATATCAAAACCATACCTCAAAATTTAAAAATTGTTATAGCCTGAACATGTATAGTTTTGACGTATGGACAAACAGACTGATCACTATAGGTCATCCGCCACTAAGTGTCAGGGTCCTAATAATAATTATCTTTTTTTTTGGTTTTATTTTTGTTTTCCTTTAGTTAAGATGATTTATTTGTATATAACAGTTTATGTTTACTTAACAAACTGTGCACACTGGGTGTGGTTATTCGTTGGACCAAACTTCTAGTTTGTTAACTCCACCTTTTGTAGTTGACAGGTACAATATTCAATGTGATACAAGCTGCTAAAAACGTCTCAAAATTTTTCTAAAATCATGGAGCTTAACCTTAAATGTACAAGTATATATTTACAATTTGACTGGTTAATTTTTAATAATTCTATTTATTTTGTAATTTATTTATATTGTTTTGATATTTCCTCTGAGCGGACTACTCACAGTATCCAATGTAAACAAAATGTTGTTCTCCTATTATAGTGTATTGTGGGAGAGGGAACTCCGACCGTCCCTCACACATTTGACATTAAGTCCTTTGCACTTTATTTAGTTTGTAAGTGAGTTGCCAGAGTTTATACATTGATAATTTCCTAAAACACAGTGTTTAATCCTATAACAGAGACAAATTTTTCAAATTAGAGAAGTTTTTTGTGGACACTGGACGAACCATACCCATTATAATTAGTTTTTTCACAAATGTCCACCCATTCATGTACAAGAGAGTCAGTTCTGGATTCCTTTTGGTCATCAGGATTGAAGAAGTTTCCGGTCGCTCGTTGATGATAGTCCGCCCCATGATCCAACAAAAACTTTACCATGGATGGATCTTCATTAACTATAGCAAAATGCAAGGCACTTTCACCTTCAAAATAGGAGCATTTAATATTACATGTATTTTGAGTTCATAAATCTAGACTTTTCTCTGTGTTGCAAATACTATCAAGTGTTACCTTAAATTTCATTGTATAAAAACCTCAATTGAAAAGGCCTAAGGTCTGGATTCTCCCCTACCCAATTACTTGTTAAACTAGACCTAATGTCCTGATATACATATATGTACATGTGGCTAAAAAATTCTTAAAAGTGAAATAAAAATCCTAACAAAATTAAAACCATACCCAGTTTAACATTAATCTGACAATGAATGCTAATCCTAAGGAATGAAGCAATACATAAAAATTTTGACTAATAAGGCTTCCTGAAGAAAAAAAGGCAGAAAGTTTTGGAAGTTCAAATTTTATCAGTTTTATTAATTTCAATTAGAAACCCATTTGGTACCGAAAAATAAACCATGTCTTAAATGCTATAAGCCAAATTTAATTAAAAGAATGCCAAAAAAGAAAAACTTCAATAAAAAACATTGGAAATCAATAATTTATACGATATACCTACTGTTGTAGGTATATACTAACTTGTGGTTCATATCTTAATCCTTATATGTATTTCAAAACCACGTTTTTTTAATACAGTGTTTAAAATTGAGCCTGGTTACTAGTTTTGGGCTTTACATGTAACTAATAAAGGTAATTTTTTGACAAAAGTAAAACAATAATTTCAGAACACATGTAGGTATATTACCCATGGGTACATTTTTATATATCTAAAAATAATATTTTTTTCTAAAAACATTCAGCTAATTTTTATCTAGAGAAAGGGGGGAGGAGTGAGTGGACAGAATTGAAGATACAGATAAGAGCTTTATATACACTTATGGATTCATAATTTTTTCACATCTATCAGTATGAACAATGCCCCATAATTTCAAGAAAACTAATGAAAGTGTTTTGGACTTTGAGTCTTAAAAGTAAAAAAAATGCCCCTTTTGTCATGAACATAGTCCCATAAAACTAGAACTCCCACAGCAAAACATCAGAAATTTACCAAAAAATATACAGAAAATGAGGCTAACACATTATAAACAACTATGCAGTTAAAAGAAAAATCTGTGGAGGTATTCTCAAGATACAGTGTATACTATTGTATATTTTGTATAATACTAGTACATCTGATATTGATAGGCATATATATAATATTGTCACGACGGTTACCCCCCCCCCCTTTATTTTTGTAGTCTCGAAGAAGTATGAATGGTGGTTGTTGTTGTTTAATAAATATGTTACGGTGTTATTGGTTTAAATATTGTTGGATATTACTTTATTTATGTTTGTGAGAAGTCTAATTTTGCTGAAGGAAGTATCTTCTAAGGAGAACGTGTCCAAGAGACAAGCGTGCATGTCTATGACTGAAACGTAGTTTAAAGATCAGTAATTTCAATTGTTGACCTAGAGTACGAATTTTAAATAATCTTACTTGTTGTTTCTGTTAATTCCGAAGATGAGTAAAGTAATTTTGAATATAATTCCAGAACGAGCAAGTGACGAATATTCAAACAAGTGGAATATTTTAACCAACGCCGAATTGTAAACTTTTCACGATTTTGTTAGAAAACGTGTCCTTATTGAAATCCTACATTGATGATCCATGATGTCGGCAAGAGCATGCATGTTTCGTCCTTGTTATTCTATTATCGGTTTAGGGTCGGGATTTAATTTTTATTCTCAATAAACGTTTTGTTGTTACTTATGGCAGTCGACATTACGGGGATTCCCGTTCCGGGAACGTCAGTAGCGATTGGCTTAAAACTGTTATATTACGTCATCAGGGGTATTTAAGCGTTTCACCCAAAGACGGACACGGAGACTGCATTTTGGGTTTTGAGATTGTTGGCGATTCATTTTTACAAGTTTGGAGAGGAGAAAGTTGGAAAATACCTAAAGAATGTCGGATATACCTAGCGTTAGTATCTAATATTTATTACAATATTTTTCTAGTCACACCATTTTTCAAACGGCAATTTTATCACATTTCAAAATGTTTTACAGTTGTGTTTCTGCTGGTGTTGCCGGTGTTGGTGTTGTGAAGGTGTAACACCGGATTTGGTGTTTAAAGGTGTTGCACCGGATTTGGTGTTTAGAGGTGTCACACCGGATTTGGTGTTGTGTCGGTGTTGCACCGGATTTTGTGTATTATTAGTTATAGTTTTTAAGAATTTATAATTTTTATAAATTAAGAGAAGAACTACTATTCAAGTATTTGTTTAAAAAATAAACTGTAGATAAGGATGTTCGAATCATTGATATATGTTGAGTATGCTGATACCCGCTTAGCCTTTTTGCGGTAAAAAGCGGTTTGTTGTACAATTCTAAAGTCATTTGTCGGACTAATCTGTAGGATTAGGACAATTAGGGACCACCCACGGAGTCGAGGTCCGGCACAAGGCAGTCTATATCCTTAATTCAATAAAGTAAAATGTACAGTCGAACCTCGTTGTCTCGAACTTGGTTGACTCGATACCTCCGTTGTGTCGATATAATTTTTAAGTCCCGGCATTTTTTCCATATCAACAATGCATTTCTTCCTCGGATGTGTCGATCTTGGTTGTTTCGATATTTCGCTTAACTCAATGGATTTTTGCAGTCCGGACAATATTAATTAGTGTAATTTAAACCTCGTTGTCTCGAAGTTAATTTTTCTCTCGATATCGATGTCAAAACTAACAATTTCATTTGTATTTTGTATTGTTACTTAATACGCGTCTGTTTTTTCTTAAACACCTGTCATGGAGCAAAGACGATTTTTGATTGGCAATTACAATTTGAATAGGCAATGTAATAAAACGAACTGGTAATCCAAGCGCAGGACATGCATTATTAAGGTTAATTGATGATCCGCTAATTACTGTCCGAATTATTTTGTCATGTTTAATTAAAAATGATAGCTATTGAAAATTGCTTTTGATCTGATCAATGATGTATGTTGTCGAGTTTCGTTTCAATAAAGACATTCTGTTATTTTTTTGACCTGTGTGTTGTCAATTACGTTTAAAACAATTTGTATTGTTTCATTAGTTCTATCGAACTGTAAGTTGATAAGTGTTTTCTTGGTATGTATTTCCATAATTTCGTAATAAAGTTTATAAAATATGATTACACTATTTATTAATTATTGCGATTTATGTGAATGGCTAAAATACTTCATATACATGTATCGCACGCTACAAATACCGTGACAAAACAAGCGATGCCGAAGTTCGAAACCAATGTACATGAAATAACGACCGTTAGATTTTTTTAAAATCACATAATGAAAATGACGTCACACCCTAAACTCGGTTGACTCGAACTTCGGATAACTCGATATATTTTTTACGGTCCCGCAAACTTCGACTTATCGAGGTTTGACTGTACTTCTAAAATAAAGAATTATCATTTTTTACATACTACAACGGTTAACATTCTATATACTGGCTCTCTATGTTGTGCTAAGGCGGGTGGCGAAAACTAGACACCCGTCTACGTGCGACATAGGGTTAACGAAATCTGTTGTAGTTAAGTGTGGCGCCGTCATCTCGGGTGTTCGACTCTAACACCCGAGGGGCAGCGTTACAATATAAATCAATATGGAAAACAAAAACATGGCACACATACAAACAAGTGTGGACACAGAAAAACGTCTCGCCTGAATTCCGCATCAGTAACGAAAATAAATTTCGTCATAAGCATTACGTAATTAGCATTAATTATGAGAAGCGGCCTGTATACCAAATATTGTCACCATACTATGCATAGTTACAGAGGAACTGTCCTAATACAAAAACTTTAACATAGTCGCTGAACCGTTAAATTGAGGTCAAGGTCAGGTGACACCTACCAGACAATCATTTACTATTTATCAGCAACCTATATACCAAATATTGTCATCCTACCATGGTTGGTTTCAGGGGAACAGCAGTAACCTAAACATTTTAACGTAGTCACTGGACCATGAAATTGAGGTCAAGGTCAAATGGCACCGACCAGACAGACATGTACTATTCATCAGCAACCTATATACAAAAAATTGTCATCCTACCATGCATAGTTACAGAGAAACTGCAGTAACACAAAAACTTTAACATAGTCGCTGGACCGTGAAATTGAGGTCAAGGTCAGGTGACACCTACCAGACAGTCATGTACTAGTCATCAGCAACTTATATACCAAATATTGTCATCCTACCATGCGTGGTTACAGAGGAACTGCCGTAACCCAAAAACTTTAACGTAGTCACTGGACCGTGAAATTGAGGTCAAGGTCAGGTGACACCTACCCGACAGTCATGTACTAGTCATCAGCAACCTATATACCAAATATTGTCATCCAACCATGCATGGTAACAGAGGAACTGTCCTAACCCAAAAACTTTAACGTAGTCACTGGACCGTGAAATTAAGGTCAAGGTCAGGTGACACCTACCAGACAGTCATGTACCAGTCATCGGCAACCTATATACCAAATATTGTCATCCTACCTTGCGTGGTTACAGAGGAACTGTCGTAACCCAAAAACTTTAACGAAGTCGCTGGACCGTTAAATTGAGGTCAAGGTCAGGTGACACCTACCAGACAGTCATGTACTAGTCATCAGCAACCTATACAACAAATATTGTCATCCTACTATGCGTAGTAACGGAGGAACTGCCGTAACCCAAAAACTTAAACGTAGTCGCTGGACCGTGAAATTGAGGTCAAGGTCAGGTGACAGGTGACTGACTGGCAAGTACTCATCATAAGCTACCTCTGTACCAAATTTGATGGACCTAGGGCTTGGGCTTACAAATATATGAAGCAAGATGTCAAGTGTTTACGCCGCCAACGCTGGATTCCCATACATATGTCTCACCTCCAACTCTTTCATCGCAGGCGAGACAAAAACCAAAAAAAATCACAAACAAACAAAGACAAGTGTGGACACAGATTGTTTGTTTTTGTTTGTTTGAATGGTGTTTTAACGCCACTTTCAGCAATTTTTCAGCTATTTCATGGCGTCCAGTTTTTATTGGGGGAGGAAGCCGGAGTACCCGGAGAGAACCCCCGACCTGCGGTAGGAAAACTGGCAATCCTTGTCAATTAAGATTGGAGTCGAGTACACCCTGCCTGCAGTGAGAATCGAACCCGCAATCTCAGTGTTGACAGACCACGTGATCAATAGTAAATGAACTACCTTGACCACTCGGCCACCGAGGCCCCCGTGGACACAGAAAAAGGTCTCGCCTGCATTCCGCATCAGTAACGAAAATAAATTTCGTCATAAGCATTACGTAAATAGCATTAAATATCAGCAGCGGCCTGTATACGAAATATTGTCACCATACTATGCATAGTTACAGGGGAACAGCCATAACCCAAAAACTTTAACGTAGTCGCTGGACCGTGAAATTGAGGTCAAGGTCAGGTGACACCTACCAAACAGTCATGTACTAGTCATCAGCAACCTATACACCAAATATTGTCATCCTACCATGCGTAGTTACAGAGGAACTGTCGTAAACCAAAAACTTTAACATAGTCACTGGACCATGAAATTGAGGTCAAGGTCAGGTGACACCTACCAGACAGTCAAGTACTAGTCATCAGCAACCGGTACACCAAAAATTGTCATCCTACCATGCGTGGTTACAGAGGAACTGTCGTAACCCAAAAACTTTAACGTAGTCACTGGACCGTGAAATTGAGGTCAAGGTCAGGTGACACCTACCAGACAGTCATGTACTAGTCATCAGCAACCTATACACCAAATATTGTCATCCTACCATGCGTAGTTACAGAGGAACTGTCGTAACCCAAAAACTTTAACGTAGTTGCTGGACCATGAAATTGAGGTCAAGGTCAGGTGACACCTACCAGACAGTCAAGTACTAGTCATTAGCAACCTGTATACCAAATATTGTCATCCTACCATGCGTAGTTACAGAGGAACTGTCGTAACCCAAAAACTTTAACGTAGTCGCTGGACCGTGAAATTGAGGTCAAGGTCAGGTGACACCTATAAGACAGTCATGTACTAGTCATCAGCAACCTATACACCAAATATTGTCATCCTACCATGCTTATAGTTACAGAGGAACTGTCGTAACCCAAAAACTTTAACGTAGTCGCTGGACCGTGAAATTGAGGTCAAGGTCAGGTGACAGGTGACTGACTGGCAAGTACTCATCATAAGCTACCTCTGGACCAAATTTGATGGACCTAGGGCTTGGGCTTACAAATATATGAAGCAAGATGTCAAGTGTTTACGCCGCCGCCTCCGCCGCCGGATTCCCATACATATGTCTCGCCTCCAGCGACTTTCGTCGCAGGCGAGACAAAAAATAGCAGTAAAGATAAGAAAAATTTACTAAATTCAACACAAGTATTTCAGAATTTGTGATTAGCAAGGGTTCATCTATTGGTCCTTAATTTCAAATAAACAGACAGTAATTGAACATACCATAATACTCATCAGATAAGTAAATATCATTGATCAGTTTTGGATACTCTTTAATCAGTCGTTTGGCAAGGTCTGCATGGATAGCTGTTGACAAGAGAACACAAATGTGCAGGATATTTTCCCCAACAGTACCTCTCTTGTTGATATCCCAGCAAACCTCACGGTATTTGCGATCTAAAAAATAACCATATCACGTTGAATACATGTAAACATTGTAAAACTGAAAATTGACTGTAGAGTGTTAATTTTCAGTAACAGTATACAACTCAGTAATACATTGAGAAAAAAAAACTTAAAAAGACATCAGCTAAAATTTAAACTTAGGAAAAATGGTGAACTATTGTGAAGAAATTTACATGTAAATGTTTATTATAATTTTAAAATTTACAATCATTGATCAGTTAATTGAATTATTTAATAGTTTCAAATAAATCAGAACTGTTATGAACTTTCCAATCAATTATTGACATCAGATTACTGTAATAAGTAAACTTTTGATTATGCTGTCTATCTAGTACATGGAATCACGCATCACCAACACAAATGTAAATGATCAACTGCTGTTGACTACTAAGCAACTTATACCAGGGTGGGCTGTATCTAGATAAGTGTTACCCCTAACCCTTCAGAAATTCTGTGTCCATCACCATGACAATTTATTGTTATGGTAAATCAATATCACAAATATGATCCAACATTTTTCCCCGAGTTACATGTATACCAATAAGTAGTCTTTCTTATTCCTGGATTTGACTTTTACCTAGATATGAAAATGGTGAGTATTTAATCACTAGTAGAGGCAGGCAATGCTTACTCATATGGAGCACCTTAGTGCACCCCTGGTCTACTCTATATGGGTTCAGGTTATAATTACTCAGCTTCTGTTTTTATATTGTTTGTTTTTGTTTCATGTTGTACTAGTAAATGTTTGTCTTAATCTAGATTTGTATTAATTGCCCCTTGGCCTTATAGACTCTTGTTGTTTGATCGGTTTTCTTGACATATTAGGATGCTTAACACTATAAAATTCTAAATATATGCAAAGAAAATGGCCAGCAAAGATTTCAGAAAGAGGGAGCATCAGTGGAAGATTATATTACATTAGACGAGTTTAGTTTAAGATAACACTTCGCCATAAATAAAAAATATTTAATCTAAATTACTAGTACTAGTAGGTGAACATGGAACTTTTAATAGTAATTAATAGAAAACAAAATAATAGGCATAAATTTGAAACATAACTAAGAATATTTCTTTAAATACATGTATCAAAAGCAGTCTAAATTTTTTATTCCACTGCACCATTGAAGACAAAAAAAAGCATGGAATAGCATATTGAATACAGTCAGGGAAAAAATTGAAAAACATGCTAGCCTTAAAATAAAAATACACATAAAAGTGCATTATTGGAATTTCACCTGTACCATACAAATATGATAGTATAATTTTTAAATTGTTATTATATTATAACAACAAAGCTAGCAACAACATACAAATGCAATACACTAATAAAAACTACAATACAAGTTTACAAGTTTATTCTGAAATATATACCTACACCTACATGTACCTATTTTGCATAATATTTATTATAAATTGCAATTGTTTACAAATATATTCTGGTAATTAGCAAACAAGCCATATTTGGACATGGAAAGGATGACCTACAGCTACATTGTACATGCAATACACTGGTAAGGCAAAAGTCATGTCTTTTTTTTTAAATTCAATATATATTAATTTTTTTCTTTTCTAATGTAATGGTATTGTTATTTTAAAGTATGTTAATACTCCTAAAAGACTTATTTTGAAAAGAATCCATGAAGTTGTGACTTGGTGTACTGTATACAACAACGTTAAAATTTCTAAAATTTTACTGCATATAATAATAACCCTACAGAAGTCGCTGTGCTGTATTCTGATCTATACTAACAATTAATGCAGCATTAGTTTTTGTCATATTGCATCGATTTTAAAACCCTCCATTATATTGTAACCATTTTAGATTGGTTTTCATCTGCATGTCCATTATTAGCAACTTCAATGATTGATTGCTTAAATATTCGTTCAATGTCCAAGCAATTTTTCAGCTTCTAATACATCGATAATAATAAGTTAACAAACAATAAATCAATGGGGAAAAGGATTGACCAATTAAGAACAAAAGTTTGACTGCCAGTGCAACAAAAGTATATAAGGGGTTTATACATGTATGACCATAGGGACAGAGTATTCAGCATTTTGTGTTACTAGTAGCTATAATAATAATTACAGTATACTATTTTACTCTTTTCGAAATCTACAAAAAGGATTCTTTATTATACAAGGAGCATGGCAATCTCCAAACATGTTGCCCACTATGATCCATAGTCAGACTTTCCATGTTCTAACCCAACAACCCCCTATCCAGATTCCTCCAAGTATGGTACATGTACTAGTATGAGAACAGGGGAAGGGAGCAACGGGGAGAAGAGGGGAATGAAACAATAGGGAGAAGTTACATGTATGTATATGTTTATATGTATAATGTTGCATACCCATAGTTTTGGTTTTGTTTTTTATAAGTGTTGGTACATGTAATATATATGTGTTGGCACAAATCATATATAAAGGTTACATGTAATTAACCTACCTATTAATTACATTTGATTACAGGTAACCTACCACATACATGTTCTATAGTAATGCCTGTGGAGTGCTTAGATGAAAACTAACCTCATATTCCAGTATGGGTCCTTAATGTAGTGTTCTGATTTTTTTGTATCAGTGACAACCATTCATTATCAAAATTGGTAATGTTTACTGGTACATGTACATCATCTACATGTACTACATGTACATGTAGTATACATAGTAATAAAGTAGACGAGTTATTTCTTTGAATTCTATGCTGAAGAAACTGATACTCATATATATATATATGCCATAAAAGTTTTAACTGTTTTAGGGATACCTGTATGACTAGTGGTTCAGATGTAGCAATTAAATTTGTTCACGTGTAAGTTCTTAAATTCTAAGCAGGAGAAATTGATATACATTGTATGTAAAATTATGTGTGCAAAAAAACATTTTCTCTAAAACTGACATAAGTTCTTAAAACCACAATCATTAAAATATTATAATGTTAATGACTTTTACCATAAGTCTATATAAATTTTAATGTATGTTAAGTTTTTATACAGAACTGACTAGTGGTCAATGTGCACTTAAAAATAGTGCAATATTATAGTCAAAATACAATGACATTGTCAGGTATTTTGACCTTCGTACAATCAATTCTAAGTACATAAAACAGCTGTTTAGAAAACTGCTTTCCTTGATTGAAGCTCTTTATCAGTAATAGCTAGCTATTTAAATTGTGTCAGTGATTGCCAGTTTAACCTACTGAAGGTTGGGGTTCTCTCCTGGTATTCCAGCTTCCTCCTTAAAAAAACTGGACACCATGATGAAGCTGAAAAATTCCTGAAAGTGGTGTCAAACATTATTCAAACAAACAATTTAAATTGTGGCTACTCATGCATGACTCAGGTAAAATAAAACTTCTAAACTAGGGTATACAGCAGCTGAACTAAGTTGGAAGTTTATTTACGTAAGCAAGTTATGCAATAGCTGCAGCTATTACTGATAAAAGGTTGTAAAGAAAACATATTAAAGCAGTTTTCTGTATAGTGCTTTCAGAATTTATTGACCAATAGATGGAAAATACCTGACAATGAGTCATTGCATTTTGATAATAAATTAAAGGAAAATTTAATTAGCATTCTTCACTTAGACTGATGAATGAAAAGCTGCCATCCACAACATCCCCATGCAAGGTTGCAAAGTAATGCATGGTAAGAGATCATTAAACTACAAAAGTGGTGGCTAAATGAAAGAAATTGTCTTTTCCCACACCCTACTTGTAATTAATGAAAGCTAAAAATTCACCTTAACAAAGAAACCTGAACAGTATATAGTCACAATTATTTGTTCAACCAAAATGGCAAATAATCAATCTGTGTGAATTTTCGTGACGGCTACGTACCTACATGTAACTGGATGTTTACATCAATTACCAATTTACATGTTTAATTGACCAAAAAGCATTATTACACTGTTGTTAGAATTCGAATCAGTTTTCTGGCAGCCATGTGTACTGTGTGCTTACAAGGCAAGTACTATGTGAACTGTACAAGGCTTATTTATTATGAATGTCCAAAGTTTAAAACAATTCGATAATGTCCACTTTCAAGTGTTTAAAAAATTGAAATGTGCAAAAATGTCATTGTTGAAAATATACAGGACAGACAGCTTGCATTGCTTGTGACTACACAAATCTTACCTGGCAAACATGTGTCAGCTAAAAACACAAAAATCATTTCAGAATACATCTACATTACAACAGTTAGACAAAGAAACAATTCAACTGCTTCAGATGGAAAAAAATCCAAATACTGTAAATAGGATTCATCTTTATCAAGTAAACCCAAAGAGTCGATAATTATTTTAAAAAAATTTAATGCCTCTAGAGGCGGTAGTGAAACCATCAGGTAGTTGCTTTGTTTCACAGGCATTTAATATAAGTTCCTACAAACATCAAACTTGAAAACTTCACTAATGCAGACAAGAAGAAGTGGTGCAAGATTAGATCTACATTAATGATAAAAGCTGCATATTTAATTTGAGGTTTTAAATTGTTTCAATTACATTTTCTTAAATAAAAATTTTCTAAAATTCTTGTAAAAGTATATATCTAAAATTAAAAAGAGAATTAACCTTAAAAAGGTACATTGTATTGAAAATATACTAGTAAAAGTACATTGTAAATAAAGAGGGAAAGTAAATGATTTGATACATTTAACTGGTACTTTAATCTGTTGCCTATAAATTTTAATGACAAGCTTAAGGATGATGTTTTGAAATAGTACAAATATACTATTATTTGGTGTTATGCTCATGATGTAATAAAGTAATTATTTCCAAAACAATTTGAAGGTTTAGGAACACTGTAAATATATAATATAATCATGATAATATATAATATAATCATAGGACAATTTGAATTTCTAAATGAACAGGTTAAACTTATATGGTTTAAAACTGCAATTCATACAGGTTTATAATAGAATACTTTAGTCAGATAGGAACTTGGGTCAAATCATCAACTGGTATAATAAAACAAGATTTTACAAATTATATTTCAATAACTATTTTATAAAACACTTTAAGAATGATTTAATTACTAAAACAAAAAACTAAAACATAAAATTAATTTAGTAATTATTTTTAACAAAAATTTTAAATCTAATTATCTAATTACTGTTATACATAACAATAATATCTGCAATCATCAAACATACCCGGTAATTAAAGTTAAACATGTGAAATCCCCATTCTAAATAATATTATAAATTAAAGATTTTGCAATACCCTTTTACCATTTTAATGTCACAAAATTAAAAAATTTAACAGGCGCTATTTTTGCAAAGATGATGCAAATTTTATTAGACAAGGTGCTGATTTGACTTGCACCCTTATAATAGATAATTTTTTCATTCAGTTTAATGGATTATTTAACAGAATACAACTTTTGAAGAGGTTTTGTGAACTGCTGTTTATCTATAAATGTGTGCTGCACACTCCTCTATACATAAAAACCTAATGACAGTAGCTATAGACGAATCATTGTATTGATTTTTTTACCTGGTTTATTTCGTAAATAATTTGCCTCTGCATCTGGAAAATTCATATCGATCAATGCCAAATCTCTTTCTTTCAACCGCTTATCTTTTCCAATTCTTGGCTTGCGACTTTCCCTTTCTTGACTTCTCATCATTATTAGATCAACTATTGGTATTTTTCTCCCCCTTCCCTCATCATACAAGAATTTTTTTACTTCATGTTTAATTTTGTGATCGATGTCTTTAAAATCTTTGGTCCATCTCGCTCTCTTCATTAACTCAACAAGTTCGCCACCTCCTTTCAAATCAAGTAAATTATATAGCTCTTTTGCTCCAGAATCTGCTTGCTGTTTAACTCCAGATGCGACAACTGTTGTATTCCCCATGGCAATATTATTGAAAATCCACTGGGAAACGTCCCGTATCAAGTGTAAACAACCTCCATCTTTGATTTTACCTGTACGCATGCGAAACGTTTACTTCCGGTTAGTTAAATGTCATCGATGGATGCAGTAGTGCGTGTAGTTCGTATAAACCGATGATTTTATTGGTTGATTACTCGAGTGCAGAGCACCTTAGCAACTTAAAGCGCCCTAGACAACACACGACCGATCTATATTCTAGCAATAATTAGGGCCTTTTCTGTGGATTATAAACTTTCTACAGGTATTACAAATACGGACCTTTTGTGACAGTTGTCTCAGGCAAACATTTTCCGAAAACAATGACCACAGTAGCCTTTGGTGGTGGACCAAGTCTTGATCAAAGACGGAGCTTTGCTGCCTTGAGAGATGGTACTCACGTGCCAGGGTAAGCTCATATAATTATATCGATGTTACAAAAAGACATCAAAGCAATAAATATGGTGTGGTGTTTGTCAGCACTTTGCTGTATTTTGATAGGAATTGGTCATTGGAATAATATATTAAAAGAAAGTTTCACTAAAGTGTAACATGATTTTATATTCATAGCTAATTTCCGTAGCCAGATACACTGAATATATCATATAAATATTTAGCAAGTCAGGAAAGAGGTAGGGGGTTATATACTTTGTACACTATATCATATTTCAATTTGTGTGAAATGTTTTGCTTCCTTTTCATTTCAAATGAATCCTCTGCCGTCCAACGGTTTTTTCTTTTTTTTTGCGTGGGACGTCAGAAGCGAATTATATATAGATTAACTGGATGAAAATGTTTAATTAAATTTGACAGGATGAAATGTGCTGACCCAGACCGGTGTTGCAAAATCCGCTGTTTTGCTTATGGAGAGCTCTTTGACGTCCCACGCAAAAAAATTTAAAAAAGCGTTGGACGGCAGAGGATTCTTGGACTATTCAAATGATAGACAACATAAAAAACCTATAATATAGAATTAATAGGCAAATGATCCAACACTACAGTTGCAAGTTAAGCATTGTCCAAAGAAGAATGTAACCCCTAGAAGCCCCACCCCAATGCCCATTTCCGTACTCTGTTGCTCTAAAAATGTAATTTTTGTTTAAAACTGATGAGACTTATTTTTGGTTGCAGGTACAGAGGCTACTGTCCACAGATTAAGTATCGAGTTGGAAAAACATATGGAACAGATACTCATGAATTGGCTCAGGTGAGACTTCATCTTGATGATCCTGTGTGTTCCCCAAATGGGTAATGGCCACTGTTTTTATTAGATTTTCATTGGTACTCTAAATTATGAACCTTCTTGCTTGGATCTTCTTGACAATTGTACCAATGAACCTATTTGTACATACAAATATCTGAGTTAATTTCCTACAAGTTTGTTCTTTTATCAGTTTATGCAGTCCAAATTGAGTCTTTTAATAAATATGGCAATTGCAGAATAATGCCCTGAAATATATTTGTATTTATCTATCATATGCTTATTTCTGTATATGGCCAAAATTACTATTCAGTGTTTTACTGTACACAAATGTACTAGTAGATGTATTTTTCTGATAAACCTTTTAACTATAATTAAATGTCTTATTGTAGGTCTATTGCCTACAATACCTGTAGACTTAACTTATATTTACAAATGTACAAGATGATAGTACAGATTCATGTATGCTTTTTACATGTTAATGTTACAGGGTATTCTTATTATGAAGGGGGCCTCGGTGGCCGAGTGGTCAAGGTAGTTCGTTTACTGTTGATCACGTGGTCTGTCAACACTGAGATTGCGGGTTCGATTCTCACTGCAGGCAGGGTGTACTCGACTCCAATCTTAATTGACAAGGATTGCCAGTTTTCCTACCGCAGGTCGGGGGTTCTCTCCGGGTACTCCGGCTTCCTCCCCCAATAAAAACTGGACGCCATGAAATAGCTGAAAAATTGCTGAAAGTGGCGTTAAAACACCATTCAAACAAACAAACAATCTTATTATGAAATTTGTATGTCACACAAATGAAAGTTGGGGAAAATAAGGGTTTTTGTTCTGTTGGTCTGTCCAACCACATCATGTTTAGCTGTTTTTTTAAATAAAAGATGACTTCACATCTCGATGAAACTTGATACACTGTAACAAAATGAAATGATCACTTATAACTGGCAAAATTCTGTACGTATGTGCCTAATATGATTAAGTAAACTTAGAAAAAAGGACGTGTTTACCAATACGTGCCAAGTGAGACAACAGTGTCATCGAGACACATTTTCGTGTTGTCAGTTGTGTTACATGTAAATTTTTAGGTGTGTATGTTAGATAAACAAACAAATGAAATAACTTAATGCCATATAAACAAGTGATCAGAGTTATCAATTATTTGTACAGAGGTTAAAAATAGGTACCATATCCACTTCCTAAAACACTTAAATTTGTTATGAAAGGTTGTTCAAGATTTAAAAGGATGTGAAGTGGATATTTAAATTGAAATAAAATCTCTTGCAATGTCATACAAACAGACTTGTCATTTAATACAAGAGATTTTGTATTATTTTATATCGTGATAAACATTCAGACAAACATAGATTTGTAAAGACTTTTAATTTTAAATTATTGTCTATCTGACAGTCTAATTTGTCAATTCTAATGTCTGGTACAGTACTGGTTACATGTAGGTACATGAATACAGTAATTATGTAAAGGCCACACAGATGAGATCCACAAATATCTGCTAGAGCAGAAATTTAAATAGAAAACGAATTAAAAAAGAACTGAAATATACATTTCAAATTTACATGTTATAAATGTATTGTGATACAAAAAATGTGTATTTAATGCAACTTTAATATTTGTAAGGGTACTAAAGTTTTCAGGAAAAAGTGCAGATAATTCTCTTAAGCCTTAAGTTATATTCATACACTGGTATGTATATAATACATTAGGGACCATTTAGAATCTTACCTGTACATGTTCCTTATTCTCCTAATTATTAGATAATAATTGTATGTACTGTTAACTATTTAGCTATTTTAAAACACTATCCTATTATAACAAAATGTTATGCACCTAGTTAAGCAGTGTATTGAGTGTTATGTTCCTAGGTGCTGTGTAAGAATATTGGACTGTCTCTTCAATTAAAGATAATGAGCAACCTCATGGTTAAGTTAAAGCCACCCAGCTTTAAATTTAATGTCCTGTCTGTTGTAGACCCAATAATTTGCACCAAAAAATATCTTATGTAATCATAATTACCATTTTTTCGTACCATTCCCTTATGTTCATGTATACCTTTCCATTTATTGTTTATTAACCTGTACACACCTTGAATATAACTGTTAGCATCCTCACAAGTCAGGGTTTCTGTGTCCACATCTGGACACTTACAGTGGACATAACCCCTGACTTGTGACAATGAACTGTTAGACCAAAAGTTCTTAATAATTGATTATACAATGTAATCCAAAGTTTAACAATTTGGGTAATTGTATTTAGATAATTGATAGTAAAGTTATATAATTACTAAATCATCAGAAACAGGTAAAATGGAAATTTCTGTTAATCATTCTAGTGAAAAGTATTGCCCTTTTTGTTATATACAGTAAAGACAGTTCATAAATTTCATTTTAACTTGAAGCACACCATATAAAATAAATGGTTGATGGAAATATGTTCGGAAATCTTTGAGCTATTTATAAACCAGTCCCCATTTCAAGTTAAGTTGTATGGTTTACGACTCGTATCTTGCACACACCACACAACTTTTACTTAACTTACTTGTAAGTTTTAACTTTTGTGAAATGGGGACCAGTTGTACTTGTATAAATGGGGACCAGTTGTACTTGTATAAATGGGGACCAGTTGTACTTGTATAAATGCGGACCAGTTGTACTTGTATAAATGGGGACCAGTTGTACTTGTATAAATGGGGACCAGTTGTACTTGTATAAATGGGGACCAGTTGTACTTCAGTATAATCAATAGGTTAATGTTCAGCATATGCAATATCATATAACCAGTTGTAAGTATTTACTGATTTTCCAAATTATTTCAGCTAAAATGTAAATAATATTGCTGTTAGAACATTAGATGTTGTCTCTCTGTAAAATGGTGAAGCATACATACATGTACTAGTAAATGCATGTTCACAGTAATTTGCATCAAATTAAACAAAGCTTGCTTTACTTATAAAAGCCTTTAATTTTTTATATAAATTTTTGCAAATTTTGCTTCTGTAATGCAAAGGTTTAAGTTATTTGACCAACTTTGTTTATGTAAAAATAGACTCAGATATTTTTAAGTTTTGTTACTATGATATTTATTAACACTTGTATTAGTTATTAAAAAATTTGAAATTAGAACAATAATTAGTTACTGTTCCTTTTAATGTGCTTTCCACTTAAATATATTCTAATGATCCACTACCAACGTTTTATGTATAGTCACAGACATGGAAGTTTAAATATCTTAAGTAAAATTCAATATTTCTCTATTTGCCTAAAAGATGATTACATTTGAAGTTTGAATCATGCTGTTAAACCTTTCATATTAAATTTTATGTGAACACCAATCCACAAACAGCCACGAATTTATATTTAAAGTTAAATATTGACTCTAGTAGACAATGGCTGGTATTAGGTCTGAGAATAATTGGTAGCACAAAAATTTGAACATTTGTGTAAATTAATGGTTGAAAATTACCTTGTATTGATTCTAAAATTGAATGTTTGATTATGGTTAAATTGTGTGATTGGGTCTAATTGCAATTTATGAAAATTGTACTAGTATTTAAACACACCTGTTAATGTCTTGTGTGTTTACTTTTTTTCTCTACTTTTATGCAATTTTTTTTGTATCATATTTTTATTATTTACTACTATCATTATTATCTTTAATTTTACAACAATTCACAAAAAGGTTATTTTAGATTTATAGTACTAGTATACTATATAGCTAGTACTTAGCAATGTTGTAAACAACCTGTTGTCAGATTGTTAATGTAAAGTTATGTACATTTCACATTAGAACTCTCCTGGCACTTGCCTTCTGAAATAAATTTTGCATTATATTAAAACATAATTTTTTTCTTAAATGATGGTGAAATATAAAAAAAATTTCACACAAGGGAACTGAAGCAACAGTAGTTTTTTTTTAATTATAACTCTTTTGAGGTTAAATTTAGTTTGTCAGTGTATTTGCCCAATTATAGTAGAATTACATTATAAGAAACATAAGTTCATAACACATTATATGTTAATTAAATACGACAAAATATTTTCAATTCAACTTTATATGTTCTTAAAAACATGTAATTGTAATTTACATGTTGATATTTGTGCATGATTTATTGAAATTGTTAATTTGGTGACAGGG
Organism: Limnoperna fortunei; assembly: GCA_944474755.1. NCBI lineage: Eukaryota > Metazoa > Mollusca > Bivalvia > Mytilida > Modiolidae > Limnoperna > Limnoperna fortunei. The sequence continues at coordinate 24,757,409 of OX104114.1, read as the reverse complement.
TAAGGTTAACTTTAAACAGTTGATAATAACAACAGCCCAAACACTTTAATAATTAAATAAAGACTTATTTATAAAATTTGATCTGATAACATGGTCTTCTTATATCTTTGAGTATGCCAAGTTTTAAACCTTAGAATGAATTAGTATATACTTAGTATATACTTAGTATAACAAGATTTTTTTTTATGATCATAAAACTTAGACACTTATAAGTGGATGGAATTCTTTCCAAATTTTAGTTACAGGTTTAAATTTGTAATGTACAGTAACTAATATATTTACATTTATATAAAGAAGGATATTAGTTCATTTTGTTATTTTGTATCAAATAAATAGGAAGTGACATTAGTGGTAGAGTTGTCTGTGTACTAAAGCCATCTACTATTGAAGACTAGTATGTCAACATTAATTTTTGAGCATGATTTAGTCATTTGCAAAGTTTGCTCCAAATGTAGCTAAGATTCCTTTTGGAGGTTGGGGACTCTTTGACCAATACAAACCCCACTCTGTAAAAAATAAACCAAAATATTAAAATAAAAATCATAACTATAGTACTATATTGATTCTTATATGTAGTATCCAGTTGCATTTTAATGCATATATTAATTTGTAGGTGTGTTGAAACAAAATGTTTCCAATTCAAAAGATTTAAAAAGCTTATGTACATCATTTATCCTTAAATATATTCTTTCACCTGTACACAAAATATCGATTCATGTACTAGAGTAATTGTTTAGAAACGGTTTGTGCATCCATTCTATTATGGACTTCAGTTGTAAAATTTCTTACTTACATGACTTTTTATATTCAAGTGGAAAAAAGTTACTCACTTGATTGAAAATTACAGGGTTACAAAGTATATAATTTAAATTTATAATGTACAATTTACATGAAAGAATGATCTATTTAAACTTGTATTTGTTGTAAATTTTCTGTTCATACTTTAGTTGTAAATTGTGTTTAAAGACTGCTGTTAACTTGTAAATGTCCTACATTTATCTCATTTGGATACCTTTAAAAAAACTTACTTGTACATTTGGAATGTTCTCATGAAAGAAAATGGTAGTTTTAAAGATTTAAGAATTTAGATCAGGGATAACAAAAATGTCCTATATATTTTTTAAAGTATATATAGAGATTAAAAACATTTATCTTGAATGCAGAATATATATTTACCACTGCTTGAGATGTTTTATAAAAATTTTAAACAGCCATTTGACATCTTGTACCGATAACAGAGTAGAAAGTGAGTTATTTCCCTTTTCAATTTTCAAATAAATAAAGATTGGACCAACCTACTAGTAGCTGAGAGATATCAGTCAATGCTTTGGTCATCTACACTGAAATTATCACATTTTGACCATTAATTTATCTGAACTGTCTACAGTTTCATTCAGTAATTGCCAATTGGTTTGTTTGTCTTGGTGATTTTGCTTTCCATTTTGACACATGTCTTTCAAACATGAAGTAAACAATTGATTATTTCTATGAGATTAACACTGGCTGTTAAGAAATTTATGAAAATGATGTATTTTTGACAGCTATAGATTATTCTAATCACTTCAAAGTATGGGGAACACAAAGAGTATTTTATCTGTCAGATTTCGATTGGTTAGGCAAACAGTACTTTATGAAACCCCACACTGTATATTTATTTCTGAAGATCTTTTGACATAATAAATCTATGTACAGGTACAATGTAAATTGTCTTAAATTATTAAATCTTCCTGAAATGTACAAATCACATGACCTGACAGGCAAGTTTTGCTTCTGTAAGCAAACGGTTTAAGTTATTTGACCAATTGTTTGGCACAAATTGCTGCAGTGTCCCGCAAATGTGTGTTCAGTCAGATAAAAATATGTTTGACCTAATGTCTGGTAGAAATTTTCTGTAAGAATTTCAGAATGTATTTATATATCTGTCCAATTATTACATTTTATTATCTTTGTGGTAATACATGTACCGGTATGTGTACTTTCATGACCTCATGTTGTGTTATGTAGGGGGGGGGGGATGTTAAATACAATTTTATCCAGGAATATTTCATTATAAAAAAATTGCAGGTACTTTTTACCATATACAAAATGTATATAAGTAAACTTACAATCTTCATCATTTAGTAACTTCAACTGTTGGTTATTAGGAGATCATCAGCAAAGTTACATACCTCTACAGTTTATTTAGCTTTTCAAATTTGGCTATGTTTCCCACATTTCATTAGTGCATTATGGGATATGGGTATGGGTGAAATGACACTGAACTTATAAATATGTATACAGAGTACAATATTATTTAAGTAAATTTTATGTATTTTAGGAAGTTATCCATGTAGCTCCAACAGCCAATGTAGTTAGTAATCCACAAATGGTTGCCAGGGTAACCAACCAATTACCAGAAGCAACCGGTGATAACAAATATACACAAAACATGGTACCCGGCTACACAGGTATTCACAGAAAAAATTCTATTGTTAACCAAGTTTTGTTTATTCTGGGTTTTTTTTAAAGTAAAAATATTGCATCATATACAAGAATTGTTTTCAGGACATTATTGATCATAAACTGAGGATCCTGGTACAATCTTTAATTTTAGTCTCAAGTCACACCTCTGTGGAAACAACAAAAACATGATTTTTTTAATAATAACTTTTTTGTTCATACCTTACTAAAATTATTTTTAAATTTATAATAAATACTTAAATAAATGTCAGCATTATTTTTTGTTGTATAATTGTTTGACAATTCAGGTGTTCTTAACAAATCTACATGTACCTACATTGAATGGTCAGCATGTATGAAGTTCTGTAAGATCAATAAGTTGAAATATAACAATTCTTAATAATAACTGAAAAACACATCACAACCCCATGGGTTATTGTAGCTTTTACCACAGTTACAGGTAATGATTTGAGTCATATGAAGGTTCAATTAAACATAAAAGCTGCACAAACTTAGGACTAAACTTATTTTAAAGTTTTTCAACCACAAACCAGTTAAAATCAAAGGAAACATGTACATGTATGTTAATTTTAATCCAGACCGTCTATTTTTATTTTTTCAGGATATATACCCAGAATGCCTTACAAATTCGGAAACACATACAAAGAAGATTGTGACGTTTGTATAGATCAGCACATTACCAATTATAAATATCATGATGCAAAATTAACGGACTTACAAAGACAAGTCAATGGTTATCCTCGATTACGTGCCATTTCATTTGACCCAGATGTACGAGATAAATTAAATATGTACAGAGATACGCATCCTCAACGAGAGATTTTACTAGGTATGGTAATGATCAGGATACACAGTACTTTGATTACTGGTTTACAGCAGTTTTAACAAATTTTCAGTTATTTAAGGGTAACCAGTGAAAATGGTGGAGTGAGGTGTCAATGATGTTAATAAAATTACAGAAATACCATGTATTTGTAAAATATATACACATATATTTAGAAAATTATTGACCCTGACCCTAAATTGAAATATGATTTTGTAATTAGTACAAGTATTTGAAATAACATCACCAGGTAACACATTATGGTTAATAATGTCATCTGTGGGGCTCCTGTAGGACAAGATAAAGGTAAATACTTGGTATGTTAAACATAAACTAAAGACACTTCACAGACAAAGGTTTTAATAAGGTACACTTTTTGTTATCTGGACTTGTTGCTTTTTACTTCACAACATTGATATACATGTATTGTACATCCTCGAAACTAGTGCATTTCCTTACTTCCATATGTATCAAGCTTCATTTTATCAAATTTGGTAATTTTTTTCTGGGCTGTAAATGAGTGAAGTGTTCTGGACAAATCCAACAATATCAACAGTTTTGCATTAAGAACAAGAGTCTGTCATTGTTTGCCATTATTTTATTTCATAGACAACATGTCATCGTATTATAAAAAAGTTTTTGGTAGGAGAATGTCTTCCTGTATATATTGTCTTTTTCACAGGATACACTTTAATACTGTAAAAACTCCTTGCAAAATAACAACTATTTATCATTATCTTGGAATTTGGTCACTTTCAGCAGCTGGGTCAAAAATGACAGAAATTGGGAGGAAAACTTCCCAATTCATTAACAAGACATGTGTTTCCATTTTTGCATAAGTCTGCTTTGATAACCTGCTTATCTGGCATGCAGATGAGTTTGAGTTCCATTTAAGGAATAATAAATAAATGAAAAATCTATGTACTTTTGAACATGTGTACTTACATAGTACATTTAGAAGTATACAAAGCATATCAAATTACTATTGAAAGTAATAGTAAGTTAATAAAAGGGAAAAACATATGTACCATAGCTAATTACATTAAATCTTTTTCTATCCGTAGAAAACAAAAGACCATTAACAGAACCTCCAATACCTGGTTACCGTGGTTACATACCTAGAATCAAAACAACAGAACAGGGTTTAGGTTGTCGTTACAACCAGACAACAAGGAAAGGCCTGGAACTGTTTGTACAAGAAACAGCACAGCATGCAAGAACTGCCGGATCAGAGATGCCAAAGTCTCTTAAAAGGTATGGACTTAAAAAACAGTAATAGGCAATGTAAATATTGGAATGTTTTGGCTGAATTTATTTGTGAGTTTTCTTGGATATTTTACCTGTATTGACAAAAATAAGAGAGAAAATACATTTTCAACAAGGCAGTGCTGATGTACATGTATATTTTTTCTATAACACCAGCACACTATATGCTAGTAGATTGTTATACATGTAGTAATAGTCACCCACTTGAAGATACATGTACCTGTCTATTACTAGTAAATTGTTGTTTGATAAGGGTCACAAACTGGTTATAGGTAATGGATGTCAAACTAGCTATGAATTACTCCATAATGTTTCTTTGATATATCCTTTATAAGAAATGATATACAAGTGTCTCTTGTACTTATGCAAGCATGTTTACCCTTATTTCTTTATCAGTTGTGTGAAGGAAATTGTGAAATACAAAAGAACATAATTTTGAATTATGTTGTTTCAATTTAATGAGTTACGATTTATACATTTAGTGTACCTATGGAAAAATTACAAGTACCAACAACTGGAACGGCAAGTGCTGACCTTGGCACATCAACATACAGACGATTGTATCAACAAGATGGTATGATCCCCAAATATACCGGATATATACCACGTAAGTAACTTTGATTTGTGGGGATTTTACTGCATTGTCAATTTGATTTAAAGATAAAAGTGCCCAATATACATTTCTTTTCATCATTTGAAAAAGAAATTTAGATGGTAAAGGATTTTGTATAATTTGTTTCATTCAGTTTTCATGTTTGTACTTATTTAAAAATCATTTAATTGTAATTTAGAAATAGCAAAAATTAGTATTCTCTATTCAAACTGGAAAATAGTGAGTTTTGCCATCGACTGTTTGTAGTTAACCAACTGATAACACATTATTTTGATGACAGAAAGTTTAGGGTTCAGAAATATTTCACAAATTAACTGATTTTATGCTTAAGTATAGTTTTACCTTTGTATAGAACCTGGAAAAGTCTTGTTTTAGCTTAGGTAAAATTAGACATCCACGCATTGTAGTGATTTCAAATGTTCTTCCCTGAGTGTTTTGTATGTTTGAATGCATCAGCCCCAAATGTTATTTAAAGATTAAATATTTTTTGCAGACAAGAGATATGTATTTGGTAATACTTATGGCGACACCACACGACAACTCTCTGTATGTGCCCATCCAATGGATAACTATGGACAGTTTATTCGCTCGAAGACAATGGCATAGGATTCTAGTTTTGTTTGAATACATCTAACTATTCAACATGACTCTTGAACTAATTCCTCATATAGATAGAGCTTTAACAAAGTGCATTTATTGTAATATTTGTCGTAATTCAATGTTTTAAAAACAGAATTTATCCAGACTGCAACATAGGTCAACAGATTTTGCTTAATTGTCTAAGGAAAGTAACAGAGTAGATGATTTGAGCCTAAGATTTATACATGCTATTTAGTGTCTGAAGGTAATACATGTTAAATATTTCTTGGTCCTGTGTCTGTGTTAATCAGGACATGAAAAGGTAATAAGAATTTCAATGTATAATTTACAGTGCATAATAAGTCCAAATGAAAATCTTATCTCTCAATTAACTAAGTCTAATTAAATGTAATAAAAGGATTACACTGTAGTAGATCTACTTTGTTGATTCTTAAAATTTAAAAAATGTTTGCTTTTTGTTTAAGTTTTTTTGTTTCGAGGAACATTTGGATATTCGGCATTTTGACATTTAAACTGTCAGCAGAACTTTAATATTTGAATTTGTAACGTTTCAAAGAAAAAATTAAAAATAACATGTATTTTTGTTTTTGATGAAATGCATCCAGAGTCAGTTTTTGGAGTTCTTTATCAAAATATACAGAATACTGAACATTTTATTGAAGTTTTTAGTCATAAGTTGAAGGCCTGTCAACTGCTATAATTAGGGTAATCCGTTAATTTTAACTTCTACCAGAATTGGTTACTATTTAGATTATTTTTTTAAATGATTAATATTGTTTGTTTATTTATTATGTAACCTTTCATAATTCTACTGTTTTGTTAACTTGTTTATTTGTTTGTGATATTTTTGTATCTGTGATAATAATGTGCTTATTTTACATAATTTTGTTTATGTAGTGAGTTGTTTCCCTTAGTAAAGGGAAGTAATGAGAATTTGTGACTAGTTATCTGCCTTTGCCAAATTAAAGCCACTCATGTTTTTCAGTTCTGTCATTTAGTTCTTGACTTTATAAAATGATGCATTTGCTCGTTCTCACATAGAGTAGGCAGCAATTTTTCCATCAACTGAACAAATATAAGAAAAATATACTGTGTATTTACCAAAAGTATTAGTACTGCATTTACAATCTGGGTCACCCAGCTTTAAGTAATTTTCAAATTTTGTAAAATCTTGCTCACATGCTTTTCTTTTATAATCATACAGAGTTTTAACTAGTGCCAAAAATCAAATTTTGTTCACACTTTTAATTTTGACTGCTCATTATTTCGGAAATAGAATGTATTTTTAAATCGAATTGAATTAGTGTTATAATTTGTCTTCATTGTGAATTTAAAACACAGGTTATTTTCAGTGTTGTTGTAGCGTCCATTTTTTACATTTTTATTTATTTTCCTATTTGAGTTGCAACAAAACAACTGCCATTGCACTAATTAAGTTGTCACGTTTTTTTTTTATTTAAAAAAAAATTGTTTTACTTAATAACTGTGATATAAATGAAGCACACGGTAAGAACAAAATTATTCTTAAAATTATTTTTTCTGTCATTTTATTCAGCTGTTTATATTATAATTTCTACAATGTAATGTATTGTTATTTCTTTGTAAACAAGGGGCTCACATAGATATCTGTGCCTTTATGGCAAAGACAGTTAATTTTATTTCTACAGTGGAATAAAGTACGCATAATCATTTTTAAACATAATATATATACATATATATGTGGACTTTTGTGCTATTAACCTTTTCGAGTATAATAATAATAGACATGTGCTCAGGATACTGTGTAATAAACTATTTTAATAATATTTGTACATAGTCTTTAATGAACAAACTTTACTGTCTTGAAGTCAGTAGCTATTTCAAGATTGTCAGATACCTTCATATTGGCTGGGGTTTTTGAAGTTTATCTGGTGTTTGTTCCACTTCTGAGAGTCAGATGTAAAAACTAAGCAAGGAAGTCCCAATCATGTTTTTTTACGAAAAATGTAGAGTACCCATATCAGAGCTTACAGTAAATATATTGACAAAAAGACGCAAAAACTCCATAAAACTGGGAATGTGGCCACTGTTGTAAAGCTGAGCCTGATTTGGCCAGCCAATGCACAAGTCAGCTTTTTAAAAGAAAATGTAACCTAGTTACAGCACTAACTGACTAGATGAACTCCAAGTGAATTAATCATTTTTATATGAAGACTGACTAAAAATGAATGTTTTGTTTGTTATATGAGGTTATAAGGAAACTTGTCAGTCTATGAACATGTTTTCATCTGAAACCATAGAGTTGTCATTGAATTAACAAGAGTTTTCTTGTATTAACATATGAAAATAAATATTTTCTTCTGAAAAATTCAGAAATGATTGAATCAACAATATCCACAATTAATGCATCCTGTTCCATTCATTGTTATGTAAATTTGTCGAAAATCAAATATGGCTACCATCATGGGACTATTTGGTAATGACTTAAAATATGTTATTTCACTGATTATATAATGATCTTCATAATCATTTCATGTTGGTCAATTTACAAAATATTAATGAGCAATGCCTTATGGAAACATTTATTGTTTTGGTCAAATTGTTTTCTCTGGTTAAAATTAACTCTGCTGAACACACATCTCCAAATGCTGTAATCAGATTTTGTTTTAGAAGCTGTTATTTATGCAAAAAATGGCATCTAAATTAACATAATAGAAGAATGGTTATAAGAGGTCAGTACACACCCTATTCCAAGAAGCCTTTGGCAAAAATGATGTTTTATGGCACTTCATCAATATTGTTTGCTAAAGGAATGTGGTATGGCAAAGGAAGCAAAAGTATACAATGAGAGCTATTGACCTTTAGCACAAACCCTGACAATCCTAGTGAGTTACGGTTGGGATTTAGCATCCTTGAACAACACTGACTATCCTAGTGAGTTACGGTTGGGATTTAGCATCCTTGAACAACACTGACTATCCTAGTGAGTTACGGTTGGGATTTAGCATCCTTGAACAACACTGACTATCCTAGTGAGTTAATTTTGGGATTTAGCATCCTTGAACTACACTGGCAATCCTAGTGAGTTAAGGTTGGGATTTAGTATCCATGAACTATACTGGCAATCCTAGTGAGTTAAGGTTGGGATTCAGCATTGTTGAACTACACTGGCAATCCTAGTGAGTTAATTTTGGGATTCCACATCCTTGAACTAAACTGGCAATCCTAGCAAGTTAAGGTTGGGATTTAGTATCCTTGAACAACATTTGCTCTACCACAACCGCTGTATTGACAGGCAGATGATCAACTGATTCAATAGTAGTGAAGATTAATTGCCTAGATGTTCTTAGCAACCATTGCCCCGTGCGTTGCTATCAAAAAAGCCTATTCTCTACTCATTATTATACCCCCACAAACTTGTTTTGGGGGTATATAGGAATCACCCTGTCTGTCTTACTATTCCTCTGTTCTTCTGTCTGTCCACATCTCTTGTAAGCGTAAATCCTCCTAAACTGATTGATGAAATTTAATTTAAACTTAGTATAAAGGAAGTACATTATATGTAGATTTGCACGAAGGATTTTTATTGACATCGGATATCATTAAGGGGAGATAATTGGACTTGAAAGCAAAGCGGGGGGTATCCCTTTGTGAGCGTGCTCACAGTCCACACTTGTTATACACAATTTCATCATGGTTCATGTATAAAAATCTGCAATTAGAATGAGAAGATTCCATGGTTTTTAACAGAAGATGGAGGTGTAAAAACAAAGGTGCTTCCTAATACTTACAATACAGAATAGTAAACTGTGAAGTAGCTTAGTCAAAATATTGCTGATAAATCCAACTTATGACAAATCCAAGCATCTAGATCTGGACTACCTAACTGTAAAAGTTAAAAAGTGACTCTCAAATCAGTCTGCAATTGCTCACAATTTATTAATTTAACCAGTCTAACTGGTATTCAGATCGATTTCTAGTACTGCTGTACTCACCTTTAAGTTTGATGGATACATTTCTTTAATAATGACATAATACCAGAAACATATTATTACATTCAAGTCCTTCTTTCAATAGCTACTAAAGATCAGTCTGAGCTGTAATTAACTACACTCAAAAGTTCTATGATTGTGATCCTTGTTGAACTATAAAATGTATACTCCAAGATTACTTGCCTGTCTCTACTAACACAGATTTGGCCATAGGTAATACAGTTGTTGTAACTAGTAAAGCAGGATATGATCACTTTTGTTATGTTTAGAATGTTTGTTGCTTGTTGTCGTGTGTTAGCCATGGCTTTGTTATTTCAAAATTGGATTTCATTCTTTTGAATACTTTTTGGTATTTGCTGATTGACTTATCAGGAATAGCATTTGTTATGTGTTTCTAAGAAAAGTCTAAGATAAATAGGCAAGGAAGGGGAGACTAATCAACAGACAAAAAAAAAATTTAGTTTCATCTTTGATTTTTTTACTTTTTTATCTCTGTATCCAACAATTGTTGCTGAACCTTTTTCTAAGAATTACTACCGAAATTTGTATCGCATAAACAGATGCTAAACAAATAGGAAGGAAAAATGCTTATATTAAGCAGATCTAAATCATCAATAACTAACAGTAAAATACACACAAATCCTCAAATGATAAAGCTGAAAAATTGATGAAAGTGGCATTAAATACCAGTCAAACATACAGACAAAGAAAACAATCCAAGCTCTTGTGGGTTACTGGAGATAACTGGTCATAATAAATACCAGTCAAACATACAGACAAAGAAAACAATCCAAGCTCTTGTGGGTTACTGGAGATAACTGGTCATAATAAATACCAGTCAAACATACAGACAAAGAAAACAATCCAAGCTCTTGTGGGTTACTGGAGATAACTGGTCATAATAAATACAAGACAAACATACAGACAAAGAAAACAATCCAAGCTCTTGTGGGTTACTGGAGATAACTGGTCATAATAAATACATGACAAACATACAGACAAAGAAAACAATCCAAGCTCTTGTGGGTTACTGGAGATAACTGGTCATAATAAATACAAGACAAACATACAGACAAAGAAAACAATCCAAGCTCTTGTGGGTTACTGGAGATAACTGGTCATAATAAATACAAAACAAACATACAGACAAAGAAAACAATCCAAGCTCTTGTGGGTTACTGGAGATAACTGGTCATAATAAATACAAAACAAACATACAGACAAAGAAAACAATCCAAGCTCTTGTGGGTTACTGGAGATAACTGGTCATAATAAATACAAAACAAACATACAGACAAAGAAAACAATCCAAGCTCTTGTGGGTTACTGGAGATAACTGGTCATAATAAATACAAAACAAACATACAGACAAAGAAAACAATCCAAGCTCTTGTGGGTTACTGGAGATAACTGGTCATAATAAATACAAAACAAACATACAGACAAAGAAAACAATCCAAGCTCTTGTGGGTTACTGGAGATAACTGGTCATAATAAATACAAGACAAACATACAGACAAAGAAAACAATCCAAGCTCTTGTGGGTTACTGGAGATAACTGGTCATAATAAATTAAAAACAAACATACAGACAAAGAAAACAATCCAAGCTCTTGTGGGTTACTGGAGATAACTGGTCATAATAAATACAAGACAAACATACAGACAAAGAAAACAATCCAAGCTCTTGTGGGTTACTGGATATAACTGGTCATAATAAATACAAAACAAACATACAGACAAAGAAAACAATCCAAGCTCTTGTGGGTTACTGGAGATAACTGGTCATAATAAATACAAGACAAACATACAGACAAAGAAAACAATCCAAGCTCTTGTGGGTTACTGGAGATAACTGGTCATAATAAATACAAAACAAACATACAGACAAAGAAAACAATCCAAGCTCTTGTGGGTTACTGGAGATAACTGGTCATAATAAATACAAGACAAACATACAGACAAAGAAAACAATCCAAGCTCTTGTGGGTTACTGGAGATAACTGGTCATAATAAATTAAAAACAAACATACAGACAAAGAAAACAATCCAAGCTCTTGTGGGTTACTGGAGATAACTGGTCATAATAAATACAAAACAAACATACAGACAAAGAAAACAATCCAAGCTCTTGTGGGTTACTGGAGATAACTGGTCATAATAAATACAAAACAAACATACAGACAAAGAAAACAATCCAGGCTCTTGTGGGTTACTGGAGATAACTGGTCATAATAAATACAAGACAAACATACATACAAAGAAAACAATCCAAGCTCTTGTGGGTTACTGGAGATAACTGGTCATAATAAATACAAGACAAACATACAGACAAAGAAAACAATCCAAGCTCTTGTGGGTTACTGGAGATAACTGGTCATAATAAATACAAAACAAACATACAGACAAAGAAAACAATCCAAGCTCTTGTGGGTTACTGGAGATAACTGGTCATAATAAATACAAAACAAACATACAGACAAATAAAACAATCCAAGCTCTTGTGGGTTACTGGAGATAACTGGTCATAATAAATACAAAACAAACATACAGACAAAGAAAACAATCCAAGCTCTTGTGGGTTACTGGAGATAACTGGTCATAATAAATACAAGACAAACATACAGACAAAGAAAACAATCCAAGCTCTTGTGGGTTACTGGAGATAACTGGTCATAATAAATTAAAAACAAACATACAGACAAAGAAAACAATCCAAGCTCTTGTGGGTTACTGGAGATAACTGGTCATAATAAATACAAGACAAACATACAGACAAAGAAAACAATCCAAGCTCTTGTGGGTTACTGGAGATAACTGGTCATAATAAATACAAAACAAACATACAGACAAAGAAAACAATCCAAGCTCTTGTGGGTTACTGGAGATAACTGGTCATAATAAATACAAGACAAACATACAGACAAAGAAAACAATCCAAGCTCTTGTGGGTTACTGTAGATAACTGGTCATAATAAATACAAAACAAACATACAGACAAAGAAAACAATCCAAGCTCTTGTGGGTTACTGGAGATAACTGGTCATAATAAATACAAAACAAACATACAGACAAAGAAAACAATCCAAGCTCTTGTGGGTTACTGGAGATAACTGGTCATAATAAATACAAAACAAACATACAGACAAAGGAAAAAAATCCAAGCTCTTGTGGGTTACTGGAGATAACTGGTCATAATAAATACAAAACAAACATACAGACAAAGAAAACAATCCAAGCTCTTGTGGGTTACTGGAGATAACTGGTCATAATAAATACAAGACAAACATACAGACAAAGAAAACAATCCAAGCTCTTGTGGGTTACTGGAGATAACTGGTCATAATAAATTAAAAACAAACATACAGACAAAGAAAACAATCCAAGCTCTTGTGGGTTACTGGAGATAACTGGTCATAATAAATACAAAACAAACATACAGACAAAGAAAACAATCCAAGCTCTTGTGGGTTACTGGAGATAACTGGTCATAATAAATACAAAACAAACATACAGACAAAGAAAACAATCCAGGCTCTTGTGGGTTACTGGAGATAACTGGTCATAATAAATACAAGACAAACATACAGACAAAGAAAACAATCCAAGCTCTTGTGGGTTACTGGAGATAACTGGTCATAATAAATACAAGACAAACATACAGACAAAGAAAACAATCCAAGCTCTTGTGGGTTACTGGAGATAACTGGTCATAATAAATACAAGACAAACATACAGACAAAGAAAACAATCCAAGCTCTTGTGGGTTACTGGAGATAACTGGTCATAATAAATACAAAACAAACATACAGACAAAGAAAACAATCCAGGCTCTTGTGGGTTACTGGAGATAACTGGTCATAATAAATACAAGACAAACATACAGACAAAGAAAACAATCCAAGCTCTTGTGGGTTACTGGAGATAACTGGTCATAATAAATACAAAACAAACATACAGACAAAGAAAACAATCCAAGCTCTTGTGGGTTACTGGAGATAACTGGTCATAATAAATACAAGACAAACATACAGACAACGAAAACAATCCAAGCTCTTGTGGGTTACTGGAGATAACTGGTCATAATAAATACAAAACAAACATACAGACAAAGAAAACAATCCAAGCTCTTGTGGGTTACTGGAGATAACTGGTCATAATAAATACAAGACAAACGTACAGACAAAGAAAACAATCCAAGCTCTTGTGGGTTACTGGAGATAACTGGTCATAATAAATACAAGACAAACATACAGACAAAGAAAACAATCCAAGCTCTTGTGGGTTACTGGAGATAACTGGTCATAATAAATACAAAACAAACATACAGACAAAGAAAACAATCCAAGCTCTTGTGGGTTACTGGAGATAACTGGTCATAATAAATACAAGACAAACATACAGACAAAGAAAACAATCCAAGCTCTTGTGGGTTACTGGAGATAACTGGTCATAATAAATACAAAACAAACAAATATTTAGACTTTTTTATTTGGTTTTAAATATTTTACACTGTACAACAATAAAAAAGCTCATTAACATAAACACTGTATTACTAGATTGCACATATTACTTAAAAACTTAGAACTGCTTGAAAATAACTTGACTGGTCAGAAAAATATACAAATGGTGTATGAGGAACATTCAAGGGTATTCTTTAGGGAGTCTTTTCATAAAACAAGCCTCATTTTTAGAGAAGTAAAAATGTTATGATCATTCTAATAGAGGTCTCAAAACTGTCTTTTCTATAGTGAATTAGACAGGTTCATGCAATAAAGGATTTCCACATAATAAACAAAATGGGGTCATTGTTGATTTTTTTTTATTGGCAATATTTCCAAGATATATCTGTTCAACAGGTTAAAGTGTAAAATTTTAACTAAAATTAATCACTCAATTAATTTAATTTCCTTATTAGATCAAGGAATTCTTAATCATTTTGTATTTTCATATTTTCAATCTAATTAAAATTAAATCTTTCACTTTTTCCCCCCTTCTAACAAAAAACATACAGGAAGACACTAATGCAATTTATTTATTATATTTTAACTTATAATATCAGTATAATAAAAAACTGTTAAAATATCATTGGTAAGCGAAATGCAGAAAAACAAACAAAAACCAATGCAGTTTTGATAACCTTGTCTTGTATCACAGTTTACCTAAATTGGGGAAGGCAATTCTCACAAACTTTACCTCATCTTTTAAAATGATATAGTTCAAAAAGTTACAATAATATTCTAAATATGCTATCCACATATGAAAATACAGTTAAATCTGAACCACTCAATACAGAGGGGTCTAAAAATAATGGCTGAAGATTGTACACTAGTCAGTTCCACAATTGGTCGTTATAGTAAGGAATTTGACACAGAGGAGAAAAATAGTTATTAATAGTCATAGGTTTCTCTACATTTTAAAAGGTTTTGTATTCATAAGTTTGGTTTTTAAGCAGGTTTCAGTTAGTAAAGGCATCATATGTAAGTTTAAACATAAGTTATTTTGAGTTTATTTTCATGTTGCCATGGGCACTGCATCCTCACAAATCAGGGTTTCTGTGTCCACATGTGTCCACGAAACCCTGACAAACTTAGATAGGAAATTCCCAGGCTAGAAGTCACTATTTTGATTGGCTACATCATAGCTTAATGTAGCCAATCAAAAGCTCGCTTTCATTCATGACTTGGTTAGGGGACATCCCAATGTCGATTGTAAATAAACCGAATGGATGTGTTGCGTAGACCATGTGAAAATCAGTGTATTTTGTACAGTAGTGTTAAGAGTTTGTTATTACCACGTTATTTATTAGTTGTGTTACATTTTCTTCAAACTCAAGAATGAGTCAGAATGACTACTGCCAAACATTTGCTTCTTTCAAGCAATTTCATTAGTTGATATTTTGAAGGATTGACGTCATACAAAAATCTTGTAGTCCAGGAATTGCCTAGATAAGTTTGTCAGGGTTTCGTGGACACATGTGGACACAGAAACCCTGACTTGTGAGGATGTGGGCACTGTGGACATAAAATGACACACACATCACAAAAAAAAGTGTGGAATGTTGTTATTAACATAAACAAAGTTACATTTCTGTCTAGTCTTCAAAACTTTCTGAACATCTGTATCAATCTTATTACCATATAAAATCAGGGACCAGTTATTTTAATGTATTGTATTTGAAAAATCGGGTAATTGCTATTTAATTGAAGACAATTGCGATTTATTTAATTTACTTAATTTTTTATGTAATTGACCACAGATCTGGTGAAAGGTCAAGGAATTCTGTGTTTGGTTACTGACCCTCAAGATTATATCTATTAAGCAGGCTAGACCTAACATAAAATACAGTTGCATCAAAGGAGATTTTTAGAATTTAAAAGTTAATTTTGTCCTTGACATGTTTGATGTTTTAGAGGTTTGAACTTGACATGTTTGTGAGTTACATCAGGATTTTACTGTAACACTAACACAGTATTTAGAAACTGACATTTTACTGGAGTGAGAAATTCACTGAATTTGACTGAATCCACCCAACACCTCCCTCCAACAAAAAAAATCACTTTACACTTCACAGAAATGCTATTACTATTGTTGTGTTTATTGGCAAGTTACAACATTTGTATATAAATGTTCATAATAACTTTATATGTATAACAGTTCTAAATGTAGAACTGTATCATCAGGGAGCAAAACAAAGCATATATAATGATTTTTTTTCATGGACAGAGACCGTTGTGTGATGCTCGTAAACATGCAACAAAGTATTTAAATTTATAATACAAGTTAGCCAATAAATACACAAGTTATATTAAATAGATGATATAAATGCCAAATCTTGATCATTCAATGAATGAATAATAATGAATGATTAACAATAAGCATCATCTGACTAGTAAAACAAGTCAAACCTATGTATTAAGGACATTAAGTAAATATTAAGAGTGTCCTTAACCGATAGGTGACTTTTATACAAGTTTTCAAACCACAAAACGTTAGTTGAAATAAAAATAATTGTAATTGTCTCTCTGCATTGACAGAGGTATGATGGGTAATGAGACGCCAGGGTCCCTCCATGCCTTAACAGATTACTTGATAATACAGAAACATGTAAGTCTGTTAATCTAACAGGGCATGATCTACTGTACATGGCTGGTCATGTACACATCAAAATACTTTGTCTTAAGAGTTAAGAGACATATAGTATACATATTTGTTTTGGTGGTAATTTGAAATTGTTTATCAGTTAACAAAAAAAATATTTACTGATTTAATGTACTTTGTGTAACCAGAAAATCATCAAAAATATCAAAACACGAGCATTTAACTTATATAAAAAGTAATGTATGAAATTCTCATACTATCAAAAACTACAGCAGATTTTAAGTGACACATACTGGTTTCCATACATTACAATCATGACATGAACATTGACCAAATGCAATGTAATATTAATGGAAAATTAATGGTGAAAATGAGGTTGGAATGGAAATGCCCATTTAATGTAATCTCTGTTTGTCATGCAAATGTATTAATTGTTTACAAATCTCCATGTTTGCTTTGCTTTTTTCTGTGCAGTACTTGGTTATCTGTCAAATTGTTAAAAACTCTAACCGGTCACACAAATTTACTTTCTCTTAATGGTTATTACAATACATGTATAAAATGGGTAAGGGGTACAAAACTAGTGATCTTAATATTTTTTCTGTATTCAGCATTACACCACTGTGCACTAATGTGCATTTCTGGGTTTCAAGAATATCTCAGGGTTATTTTGTTAAAAAGTTTTTACTGTGTTGCCATGGAAACTGAGTTATGGGACATAAGTTTCATTGGTATTGTTTAGTAAATAACTCGAAATGCATCTGTTTATTATTTAAGTAAATGAAATTGAAGTAAATGATTGTAAATCAAAATTCAAAATAATCTTTTCTATTTTTGAACAGGTTAAATACAATAAAACCTGTTTAAAATTTAACACATTGCGTAAATATATCAATATCAGTTATTTAAAATATATAAAATAGGGTCATTTTTAAACTCCAAATTAAGTACTACAATAAAAAGTTGCCTTTAATTTTTTTGCCAGAGTATATATAACATGTGTGTACCTATAAAAAAATGTATGTAGTTTCATGAACTGAAAGGATATTTTTTATACTTTTAAAGATTTAATTAATTGTTTAAATAGGTTATATATATTATAGCATCCAGTAATTACTGGGACTGGAAGTCAAAGAACCAGGTGAAAAAAGTTATCCCCCCTGTTTTACCAACCCTCAATAAATGCAACCCCTCATTTTGCTGCCACTAATTTTATATAAATCTCTCCCTGGATATTGACACCCACACTTATTGCTGCAATTTTGATTGGTCCAAAAGGTGTATTAAGGTGTATCTGTAACACTAGTGACAAACATTTCATCAATGTCATAAAAGTAAAACAAAGCAAACTAATAAAAACATTACTAAAGCTGTCTACAAATTGTGCTTTGGCTATATCAAATTATTTATCAACACAGATGAAAATAAGTAACATTAACTTTTTTTTAATTCTCAACACTTTCTTACAAATAAATAAAACTTTTAGCACTATTACTTCTTCGATCACTCTCTTATCATTCTAATATCTTCTGTCAATATCAAATGTTATCTTTAACAAAACAGCAAAAAATAAATACAAAAACATATTACTGAAAAAAAAAGATTAACATTTATCCAATCTGCAGGTATCATATTATCATAATTACAAGTAAACACTGATAATCGATCTCTTTTGTCATATCTTAAAACTCCTTCCTTTTTAAAAATAAAATCTCTCCTTTATTCTTTTGGATCTTTCTTTGTTGCATGAGAATTTGTCACTTCCTTAATAGAATTTAAAGTCTTCTGAAACCAAGTGTTCTTAGATGACTGTAATTCTGTCAATGTAGAATTTAATTGATGGGTCAAGTCTTGGGCTCTACACTCACTCTCCACTAAATCTAATTTGGTTTTTGCAAGTTCAAGTTCTAAGACTCTGATTTGTGCCTGAAATTCTCTTAATTTGGGGTTCAAAGAATCAGGGTCAACTTTAGGTTCAGGAAGTTCAATTTGTCCATCATCTTTAAACATCTTAGAACAATTATTACAAGACTGAACTTGTCCCTGAAATGAATTATACACTGTTTAACTACCTCCATTAGAACAATAATCTGCAATGTACCGAAAAATCTATTCTAGATAATGTCTAACTCATTAATAAGAAAAGATAACAACTCATCAAACAATTTCTATTCAATTCTTAATTCAAATTAATATTTTCTTTTTATTCTACCCAATTCTTATCCAACATACATCTTGCCTTTATTACTCAATTATTTTTAAGTACCTTTAATTTTATTCCCTGCAATTTATATTTAAACCCAATTAATATTTAAAAATTTACTCAACTTTATTAAAACTCCTTCTCATTTGTGAAAACTCTTACTTTTATTCTATGTAATTGATATTTTAGTTATCGGTTATTTGAATGTTTTTCTTTGATCTTGTTGGCGGAAATTTTTTAATCAATCTAACGTATATGAAGAGAAAATTAATATCTCA
Source organism: Limnoperna fortunei (assembly GCA_944474755.1). NCBI lineage: Eukaryota > Metazoa > Mollusca > Bivalvia > Mytilida > Modiolidae > Limnoperna > Limnoperna fortunei. The sequence goes on along the minus strand of OX104114.1, from coordinate 24,738,095 downwards.
ACACATTGTGACACAAATCGCATGCATAGTAATTTACTTTCTTTTCATCCAATCGCTTGAATGAAAATGATGTCACGTACCATGCAAGTTAGAGTCGCTGTACCACCCTTTTTCTTGACAAAAAGTAGTCCATAAAATAAATTTGAATTAAAATGAAATAAATGATTAAATTAAATTACAGATTAACAGAATTATAATCATTTTTGATTTGGAGACCAGCAATATCACATGGGATATCTAAACCTGGGTGCCGTTTCATAAGCGATCGCTAATTAACGTGCTCGTTATCCTATGCAATTTAAATGGGATAACGTGCACATTAAGCTAACGATTTCTTTATGAAACGGCACCTTGGGCTGATATGCTCATCTAGATATTCCACATGATATCGTCTCAAAATTTAAAGTAACCATTATACTAAACTTATTCTTACCTTTATTCTCTCCAATTCTTCTTTGTTTGCTGTCTTCTGTTTCTCCAGTCTTTCACTTGACTGAGAACATATCTGAAAAAAAAGTTCAAAGGTCAGATATAATTTCTACCTCATTCCAGTGTCAATCTAATTAAATGTAAAATGTCTGACATGATAATTTCACTGCACCATATTTTTCTGGACAATAAGTCTATGTGTTTAATTTATTTATAATCTGTCTTGGCTTATAATGGACAAACACCAATTTAGAGTAAAAAACAAACTCCTGAAGTACATGTACCCTACACATAAAGAATTTAACTATAGTTGGGGAAAGTATGTTTATAGAGGGAGCCAAAGTAAATATCACAGGTATACTTGACTTTACAATGCAACACTTCTCCATACTAGAGACATGTGATCATGTTCATAGAATTGTGAACCATACACACACTTGACAAATATGTCACAATATTTTCAATATAATAATTTTGTGTTTACTTGTAAGAAAGTATAAATGTTTTTCTGTTTAATTATAATACATAATCTTACATATCACTTATTCACCTGTATGTATGTGGATGTGTCTTATGACCACACAGAAACAACAAGTCAAGGGACATTTAAAATCTGAATAGACAATTTATTCACATACAGTCGAACTTCGATGGCTCGAACTCGAAGGGGCCGACAAAAATAGTTCGAGAAATCGGGAGTTCGAGAAACCGAGGATTGTGATGTCCGGAAATGATTCATGTGCGAACCGGAATCGATATCGCTTTATATATTTCTGTTCATTTCCTGTGTAACATTGGATTAATAAAATTGTGTTTCTTCATTGCATTTCATATATAAATCTTATTTTTAAGTACGTATTTTAGTTTTTATTAAAATAAAAATGTTTACTGTTATATTTCTTGCTTAATTTTGTGCACGTGGGTTGATAAGTATTATTGCATTACGTAATTATGTCAATGACCTCTATTCGGATTTGATAGCAATTTATTGGCGCATATTTTAATTAATTAAAAACTACTTCAACAAATTTGCCTACAAAGGAGTACATATAACTAATTGATGACAAATTAGGTTAATTATTAGGGATTATATCATTAAAGATCAAGCTTGGCATTTTACAGGTATGGCTTCGATCTTTACACCTTTTACGACCGCAGTCGTGCAAGCTGTCAATAATTTTAGTTCGAGTTATTCATGGTTTTTGCAATGGATTTTTAGTATTGGGACTGCTGATTTAGTTCGAGTTTTCGAGAAATCGGTGTTCGAGAAATCGAAGTAATTTTAACATTGATTATATAGGGGGAAAGTTCCGTACTTTGATAGGTGTTCGAGAAATCCCGGGTGTTCGAGCCATCCGAGTTCGAGCTACTGAAGTTCGACTGTACTTGGTGCTGAAGTAAGGTATAATATATGTATTTACAAACCTGCTTATATTCTGCAATAATTGCAGTATTTCTTTTAGCCTCTGCCTCTGCCTTTATCAATTCCCTTCTACACATTTCCTTTACCTAATAAACAATTAGAATTATTAAAAAAATTACTAAAATTATTAAAATATATTAATAAGAAACCATTTTTAAGTGATTTTTTTGTCATATTTTATTTTTAGTTTTAATATTACCCATCTTGGTATGCAGATGGATGCTTGCTGACAATTTTTCAAAGTGGACAACATTAAATAACCCATTTGTCTTGGCCCAGTGTCATCTGTCACATTATTCTTACATCAGAATATGTGCTCTACCTCTGAAATGCAGTATAGTGAGAAGAGAATGATTATTAATCCTGCTTCTGCAATGACTACTTTTCTGTACAAATATATATTTTTGTTACATGAATCTGTTATGATGCAGTGTTTATTTTTTACTTATGAAGATATACACACATATATTATCAAAAGGGTATATCATTTTTTTATCACGCATAAATACTCCAGAATAGGCATAAATGAAGCAGAGGACCTCAGTAGATGATTATTTATGTGGTTATCTATCTACTATGCCAACACTGTAGTTGATAGTTTGAGCCCAACTCTGAGTGGGGTGTGCTAGACCTCAAATGACAAGGACTGCTAGAGTTTCAACCAAATGTCTGACTACTTAGGCTTCTTCCCTAATACAAAATAGATGGCATGAAAACTTGCTGAAAGTGATGTAAAATCTCAAAAACAAAAAAAATTAAACAAAAACTGAAGCAAATATTACATATCAATGTGATCGCAAACACCATCTATAAAAATCAGAGTGCAGTCCCCTTGTATGTTTATTAATATTGATTGATACGCCTTTAATACAACAATTGTACTTATATAACAGTGGGAAACTATTACAATGCAATCTTCTGCTTGACACTATAATTTACTGATATAATTCAACTGTAAAACAATTTAGTTTTTTATCATTCATTATATAACATGCAACATGTCTTTCTTTTCTATAAGATGATAAAGATTAAGTTTAATTAATTTTTTCCTTTTTCTGTGGAATGTTTTTTTAATTGCTCTCAATACCTGCTTTGATTCTTCTTCTAGTCTTTGTTTTTCTTCCTGCGTATCTTTTAACAATTTTCTAGCCAAGGTTAGCTCGGCAGTCAACTCCTCACATTGGTCTTTATACTGAAAACACAGTAAACATATGCTAATTTGATAATAAAGTTGAACAAAAACCAGCAAGCAGTAATGCAACAACTATAGCGTTAATGAAAAGCATTACAAATTCACAAATTCACAAATACTCCATCAGTAAATTATTCATGCTAATTATACACCTTACTCCATGAATACCAGTTAACTGTCTATGTTTTAAAACACATCATACTCGTATGTGAACATGAGTCTCTGTAACTATAGTGTTAACTTGAATATTACCAGTATTAAGTCCAGGGAAATTGTTGTGTAAAGTTGGTAGTTAAGTTTAAAATATTTCTAACAATTCAGATTACATAGTACTTGTACTGTAAACATGAAAAACAAATGTAATGTAATGTAATGTATAAGGAGCTTGCCATGTAGTTTACAGTTTGGTCAGTTTATAGTAGCCCTTACTTGGTACAGTTGGTGAGCTACAATACAGTATTAAGTGCAACTTTTTCCCAGCATGCATTGTGCATTAAATCAGACAGAAATAACTTCACAGATGTAACTGTATGTGTTACTGGCTAATATAGTAATTACGCTTTTTTTCCTTTTCTTCAATTTTCACAGTTTCAATAGTTTATGTTCTTGATCAATTGAGGTTCATTTTCAGCAAATTTTAGCCCTATCATGAACTCAGGTTTTATTTGGGTATGAAGCCAAATTACCTAGTGAAAACCCCTGATCTTAATATTTTATGTAACTAAATCATTTGCTTGGCAAAATGAGTGGTTCAAGACATTGTAGATGGATAACCAATTAATAAGGATCATGTTACACTATAACATTCCAAAAAAATGTGTTGCTGCAACACTGATGTCATGATTGGCACATATTGTTAAACACCCCTTTTTCGAAATTCACTCAAGTGTGAAATATTTTGCACATCCCTACTGAATTTAGCCTGTGAAGAGATCTCATAATGTTGTACAAAGTTCATGAAGATGTGAAGTCATCTTCATTAAAAAAAAAAGCTTCAACAAAGAGGTAAATAGGAAGCAAAACAACTTTTTTTTAAGTTCCCTCAAGCGTGAAGTATTTGGCGCAGCCCTACAGAATTTTGCCAGTTAGGAGATCTAATCATGTTGTAACTGATTACCAGAGAAGATTTTTGACAAATGAACAATGGTTTTGACTAAGTAGAGCTGTAGACCAAGTAACTATAGAAAAAAATTCAGAATTTGTGTGTAGGTAAAATTTCAACAAAAGTTTGCAAAAAATGCTTTATACAATTTCAAGCGAGGTAAATAGCAGCTGGTAAACAATTATTTAGAAAGTAAGTGATTTAGAAAAAACAGACTTTGACATAAGAGTACAGTACTATCTGCATCAGCATGTGTCAGAATGGCTGCAAGAATGGGGAAAAAAGTCAATATTGAATATCAGTACTTTTTAATTTTTAATTGTATGTATAAGGATAAGACAAAGTTGATACATGTACAGATGTAAACAAAAAAAAAAAAAATTGTCTGTAATCTTTGGACTTAGTACAGACAGACCTACATGCTTCATATAGAAATGTATTATAACTGTCTCAATTTTTAGAAACTTCAATAAAATAAAAAATATATCAATTGATGTGTTCAGTCTGAAGTGTAATATCACACATAAATCAAACTGAACACATCAATGGATATTTTTTTAAACTATGGTCAAGATAACCAGAAGTCACTTTACTATTAAACATTTTTTAATAACACTCACCAAAGTTTTATGAAACATTTAATTAAAACTGCAAACAGAACATAAAGTGACATGCAAACACTGGTGAGTATTTTTATTACTGGATTCTGACATAAAAGAACTGACACACTTTTATACTACTGTTAAAATGATTGATCAATTTATGTTTAACATCAAACAAGCTACATGGGGAGATGAGGGAGAAATCATTTTACTTTTAACAGTACATCTGAACAGTAGCAATCGAAATTATTATCTCCCGAAAAGTCCCTAACTTTGGAAACAGTAGGGTACAACTACATTTGTGGACTATAATAGGCCTAGAAAAAATTAAGCACAAAATTCATGTAAATCTACAATTATCTCCAGGTATTATCAATATCTAAACAAGTTTTCCATTTAATAATTGCCTGGAACTATTTTTGAACCTTATGGACAGGAGAAATACCTAGTGACAGGAACAGGAACATAATCAGTTCCGAGAATCCTCTGCCGTCCGTTTTTTTTTTTTGCGTGGGACCCAGACCGGTGTCGAAAAATCCACTGTTTTGCTTATGGAGAGTTCTCAGACGTCCCACACAAACAAAAAACAAGTGTGGACACAGAAAAATGTCTCGCCTGTATTCCGCATCAGTAACGAAAATAAATTTCGTCATAAGCATTACGTAAATAGCATTAAATATCAGCAGCGGCCTGTATACAAAATATTGTCACCATACCCTGCATAGTTGCAGGGGAACAGCCGTAACCCAAAAACTTTAACGTAGTCGATGGACCGTGAAATTGAGGTCAAGGTCAGGTGACACCTACCAGACAGTCATGTACTAGTCATCAGCAACCTATACACCAAATATTGTCATCCTACCATGTGTAGTTACAGAGGAACTGTCGTAACCCAAAAACTTTAACGTAGTCGCTGGACCGTGAAATTGAGGTCAAGGTCAGGTGACACCTACCAGACAGTCATGTACTAGTCATCAGCAACCTATACACCAAATATTGTCATCCTGCCATGCGTAGTTACAGAGGAACTGTCGTAACCCAAAAACTTTAACGTAGTCACTGGACCGTGAAATTGAGGTCAAGGTCAGGTGACACCTACCAGACAGTCATGTACTAGTCATCAGCAACCTATACACCAAATATTGTCATCCTACCATGCGTAGTTACAGAGGAACTGTCGTAACCCAAAAACTTTAACGTAGTCGCTGGACCGTGAAATTGAGGTCAAGGTCAGGTGACACCTACCAGACAGTCATGTACTAGTCATCAGCAACCTATACACCAAATATTGTCATCCTACCATGCGTAGTTACAGAGGAACTGTCGTAACCCAAAAACTTTAACGTAGTCGCTGGACCGTGAAATTGAGGTCAAGGTCAGGTGACACCTACCAGACAGTCATGTACTAGTCATCAGCAACCTATACACCAAATATTGTCATCCTACCATGCGTAGTTAGAGGAACTGTCGTAACCCAAAAACTTTAACGTAGTCGCTGGACCGTGAAATTGAGGTCAAGGTCAGGTGACACCTACCAGACAGTCATGTACTAGTCATCAGCAACCTATACACCAAATATTGTCATCCTACCATGCGTAGTTACAGAGGAACTGTCGTAACCCAAAAACTTTAACGTAGTCGCTGGACCGTGAAATTGAGGTCAAGGTCAGGTGACAGGTGACTGACTGGCAAGTACTCATCATAAGCTACCTCTGGACCAAATTTGATGGACCTAGGGCTTGAGCTTACAAAGATATGAAGCAAGATGTCAAGTGTTTACGCCGCCGCCGCCGCCGCCGCCGGATTCCCATACATATGTCTCGCCTCCAGCGACTTTCGTCGCAGGCGAGACAAAAAGCGTAGAGGGTAGAGGATTCTCTGACTAAAATTCCCTGTGGGTAAAAATAGTTCATAAATTTCCACCATTTTTATTTTTATCCTGTTACTATACTTTCATTATTGTGTAATGTACTAAAAATATTATGGACTTTTCCTATGGGAACAATTTTCCTGTAGTGTTGTCTAAAAAGGTATTGTGTCCTTGCCTGCAGATATCACTATACAACACTATAGGAAAACTGTTCCCTCTTGAGAAGTCCATATGGATAAATGACATCAGGAGTAGGTATTTGAAAAAGGCAAAATAGATCTTTAACTGTCAATGACACAATTGATTCTGACATAATTTATAATGCACTTTTTTGGAGTTGCAAGCAATAAGTGCACTACACTCCTCACACTATACAGTTCCCTCTTAAGAAGTCAATAATAAATATTCAGATTATGTTACTACAGTTCTTGTAAAAATACATTATTTTTCTTTTACTCTTTTTATCAATTAATCTATGTGTTGTGTCAAATCATGGTCTAACATGAGACATTGAATGTTAGACCAACCTTTCACGTCACAATATAAAATTTTTTTTTTAACTACATTGAAGTAGGCTGGCTTAAACCATGGTATAATTTTGTGTTAATCCATGAAATGTATGCAAATTATGTTACAAAACATATATACCAGGAATAATCCTTGATAAGTTTCTAAACACAAACTGGCACTGCATGCTCGTTTTTTAACTGGCTTATCTCCATGGTATATATAATACTTAACTTTTGAGACAAAAATGAGACAAAAGTTAATAGTTACGCCGCTTGAATTATGACTATGATTTTATAATAAGTCTGAAAGCAAAATACTGGTATATATACATATATATTTTTATACACAAAGAACAAAGCGTTCAGGTGAAACAACTCTAAATAAAATTCAAGTTTCATTCCAAAATTTTGCATTCAACATGTTTACCTTTTCAAGATTGACCATAATATCTGTGGGCTGAAAACATTCAGCAAGTTTAGTTATATCTATGCGTAAAACAAGAAAAATTTTTATTCTACGTCAGCGATTGTTTCAATTTTTTAATTCTTTGTCACTGAAAATAGGTTTTACTGACTAAAATTTATACAACAGTTTATTGCTAAGTAACTATATTTCTGGAAGCTCTTTTGAAACACAAGCAACTGTTATGGGTTGAAATAGTACTTATAAATCATTCCCAGAGTCAACTGTTTTATGTAAAATATTGCTACTGTTAATTTACATGTAAACTGTCATAAAGGACTGTTTGACTGGCTTTTCTAATGGAGCCACTTATTAAAACTGAATTTGCAGCAGTAAAATGAGGGACTTATGTCAGCATGTGGTCATCCTGACACTGTATAACCTTTCTAAGCAATCAACCAACATTAAGACACATAAAAACTTTTTTCTTTACAATGTATGTGTTCAAGAAATCGATCTGCACTAAGCAAACCATGTCTTAATAGATAACAAGGATCCTTTTGTGATGAATTTTGTATAACCTACACCTCTATTAAAGGAGAGCCTGTGTTAGGAGACATCCTTTCAGGGTCTCTTAAAACAGTTTTAACTTTATACAAGCATCTTTAAAACTGGCATTCTACATTTTAGCAATTTTGCATGAACAAATAATTTTAAAATATAAAACCAAATCTTAATGAAAAACAATAGTAGTTTGTGTATTGAATTGTAATAGATATAACTAGCAAGCAAATTAGCATTACATATATAATCATACATTCACTGTTTTGTTTTTCTGAAAGCAAAAAATATTATTTATACAATGTTACCTTCCTGTCAATGAAATCTACCATTACAAAGTCTTCCTAAAAAATTACTTCTGTTTTAAAGACATCTGTCCCATAAAATTTCATTTTCTGTGAAAATTCAGGCAGAGCTTTTGGCTTGAAGGCTGCAGTTTTTCATAAAGATTTTTCAATGCTTTATACTGTAAATTGTGAAGCTTGCAATGACAACACAACAGGCTTCGACAATAAATTTTGCCTCATTGCCTTGTGCTAGCGAAATGTCCATTGGACATAGGAAACTCAGTTGTCACTTGTCAGTTACGACAAGTAAAATAAAATAAGCCTATATGGAAATATAAAGAATTAAAGCATATTTTCCTAAAAATGTAAGTTTGATCAATAGTTACCTGAATTTATTATCCATAATCTTTTTTTCTCATTGCCAATAATATGTAAACAAATTAATGCTAATTTCTTAGTAAAGGTTTGAAATTACATATGGGTAGCCATGATTACAGGCTACAAATCTTACTCATGATCAAGAAAATTCTTGGGTGAATGGAGCTTGCCAATAAAAGTTTTTAAACTAATCTGACATCATACATAAACATTACCGTCATGGATGAGTGCTGAAATTGTGTTAAAAATGTATCAATGATAACCAAGAAATACCATATGTTTGCATGGTTAAATCTCCAATAATGCACCGGTTTTCTAATTTTAATATAGTTTATTATGATAAAAAAAAGACTAGAATTTATCATGTGTGTATATTTTGGTAATATGAAAATCTAAATATTATTGGTTCAATGTTCCAGAGAATATAATTATGTATTTGAACTTGCATATAATATTGATCATATTTGGTCATTCCTTTTAAAATTTGAAGCTTGGGAATTCCCCTGTAAGGTACATCTTCCATATAAATAAATGTAGTAACTGGAGAATACATCCATTTTTATACACATCTTATTCAAAAATTATAAAAATATGATTATTTTGATATTTTATATATTTAGGGCACAAAAATACATGTAGATGATATGCACAAATTTCAAATTGTTTAAATTGATAATTTTTGTGATTTAGGACATATTAAATACCTTGTCCAATTCACTTCCTAGCTTCAGTTTACTCTCAACCATCTCGTGAGCCAAATCATCATTTTCTTGTTCCAGTCTCATATTAGCCTCTAGTAATCTTTGGTTTTCTCTCTAAAAAATGAAATATAGTAATTACTGTACTTTCTACACAAATATGTTGACTAAAGGTCTAATAAGCACATTCCTAACTAGTGACCTGTGAGCTACTGCTCACTCAGTACACGCTATTCACATCACTGAATTGAGTTAGTCGGTAAACAGGAAGTAAATATGCGACAGAATATAAGACCACATGGCCAGGTCACATATAAAATTTCAAGTGGTTGTGATAAGTAGAAAAAGCTGAGAAAATGTTATAAAAGTTATGTTGCGAACGGCAGGATGGCAAGACAGAAGGACAGACTGGGGTAAACCTGGATACTTTTTAAATTTTAACTTATACCTATTCCAAGAAAATTAATTGCACTCCAAAAAAATTATTCTGAAATCTGAAATAACTATCCTAAGCAACAGAAATTTACTTGATCTCTATTCCAATAGACAATTCGCCATCTAATGAAATTGGAGTTTAGCTTTGTCAAATTGCAAATAAGGGGTTCACTGGCTACAGATGATAACCAGTCACTTACGAAACATGGGCATGCTACTACCCTTTTAAGAGGCACCTGGTCATAGTCCTGGTTGTATGTTTAATGTTTTCATGCTTTTGGTTTTTTCTTTCATGTTTAAACTTGTGTGAAATTTCAGTCTTTCTTTGCCTTTGAAAACTGGTTCTTATATTGACACTATTTAATTGTCTGCCAAGCTCTGTGATGAGATTTTTAAATATGTAACTTTGCACTTAAATGCATGAGCTCACTTGTTTCAGTGAAAAATTACCAACACAATGTTACATATTCCGTTTCTGAAGTAGTTTAACATTGAGAATACCTACCTCAAATTTCTCCACTGGATTCTCCTGTTGTAAAATCTGTTCTTTCATAGCAATGTATTCTTTTTCATATTTCTTTAATTTACTAGTTTTTACCTTAAAAAATACACATTTAAACATAAACAAGTGTGGACTGTGAGAATGCTCACAAAGCGATACCCCTGCTTCGCTTTCAAATCCAATTATCTCCCCTTAATGATATCTGAGGTCAATAAAAATCCTTCATGCACATCTACATATACAGTGGATTCCGCTTATTTGCATGACACATTTGTCAGAGAAAATTACCCAATAAATCGGACGACCCTTTAAAGCGAAAGACGAGAAATTGAGCTGAATGATCATTGAAGTGGAAATGAACGATGTCTACTGATTGTGGATTGAAATGACCAAGTACCAAGTCCTATTAAAATACCATTTAAAAAGTTTTTTTCATATTTATATTATGTGTATGTTAATATTTATTTTATGATATTTTTAAATAAAAATAAAAACTTCTATGTGTTTTTTTTTTGTTTGTGTTTCTTTGTGTAATGAAGACTGAAGTGTAAAACCACGTGTTGACGGAAAATGGACTCGACCTCATTTACATATTTCTTATCATGTTCAATATCATACCTTTTTTGTGTCACGTCCATTTTTAAATATTTCCAGGTGTATTATTCTTTCAAACATTGTTAGATGTGTAAGCCCGAAGTTCTTTTTGTTTTGTTTATTCAAAATTATAGATGTAAAAGTGTATGAACTTATTTAGATCTTCAAATTGAAGGAATGAAATTGAATTGAGAGGCTCCTTAGGGACAACTGTTTTCGATCTCATTACTGTCACTACCAAGCTGTTAAACCGTTTGATTGTCCTTATTATCTACATCCTTAGGGGGCAATTAAAGTGAATCAACACATTTAATTAAGAAGCCAACAACAATCACAGGTGGGAACACTTGTCAATCAATTTGAATAAACATGTAAGGCTCAATACACGTGTATTACATAGGTAAACAATATGGCAGCGAAAAACAAAAACAAACACAAAATTTTTTTTCGTGAATTTTGGTCAATAAAGCGAAATCGTTGTAAAAAGCAATGCAAATAAGTGAAAAAATTAACATTGTTTGAATGGGAAATGGTTTGGTGCAGAGAAATTCAACCCAATAAAGCGAATAACCCAATAAAGCGTAAGACGATTAAGTGGAATCCACTGTAATGTACTTCCTTTATGATAAGTTTCATTAAATTTCACCACGCAGTTTTGGAGCAGTTGCACTTACAAGAGAAGTGGATAGACGGACAGACATAAATTCACTACCCCCCTCTACCCTCCCCCCATATTTTTTCAGAAATATTAATCTGGGGACCAAATACCTATTGATAAGTATCAAAATCTTTCAATTACGTGTTTGTTTGTTTGACTGAATAGTTTACTCCAACATCACCATTTTTGAGATATATAATGGTAACTAGTTTGTACTCTGCGAAGAATCTGGAGCACCCACGGAGAATACCATATCTTTAGCTGATTAGTTATAAAATCGTATAGCCAACATAATAAGCTGGGGCATACAAGTAAATTAACCTTATTTAACAAGAATATAGCTGTTTTCCTGTCAAAGGTCAAGGGGTATCACTAGGTACTTTTGAGTAGATTAGGCTGTATAACAAGCTCCTTTACAGATATTGTGTTACCTTCGCATTGACAGCGACTTGAATAAGTTCTTTAGCAGCTCCCTCTGCTCTGTATTTCTTTGGGAGTGTTACACGGAAATACTTCAGGACACCCTCAAAGTCCAGGGCAAGTAAATCTTTTCTGGAACACTAAAAAAATTTTTTAAATTGTTTGTTAAATTTTTATTTTTAATAAATGTTTGTTGAGTTCATAAACTATACAGTTAGATATTACAAAATCAAATTATGTCAATGGTTTTTTCAAGTCTTCTAACAAAATTAATGGTTTGGCACAGATGTGCTGAAATCATATAAATATTTCCTCAAGAGTTCTTATTACTTTCATTCAATTCTTACCAGTATATTATATGAGCAAATACTGTATTTTCTGGACGATAAGTCAACACTTATTTTCTTTGGAGTCCTATCCTCGACCTATGGTCCAAATTGACTTATCTAAGGCTTGAATCCGAAAAAGTTGGCTTTGGAAAAATTTTTTTCATGCACTGAAAATTTCAGTTTGCTTTTGCGGGATTCTAAGAACACTGTATGCAATGTTACTGCATTCATTTTTGTATAAATAAACGAAATAAATAATGCTTGGACATGTTTTGTTTATCTTTATTTTTCTGCGATTTGGTTGCAGAAAGTATATTGTGCTTTATAAAGAAAGGAAATGAAACCAGAGAAACTATGTTTCAGATATTTATAAATTGAATGAATTGGTTAATTAAGTCTTCTGATTGTAGTTTAAAAACAAAAATATGATATAATCAGAGAAACCTTCCAACAAAACAGGACGAAAAAAAGCTAACGAAAACTATTGAACTTTCCCAATTGTCATGAATTTTAGTGCTCCTATGAACAGAGTTATGGTACATGCACAAAAACATCCAAAACATGCGGGTTGGTTTATATTTCTTCAATAATGGCGGGATATATTACGGTATGTTTTTCGTGTATTGGTATGGGTCTTTCGTTTCGAATTAATGTCGAATTGGGCACTTAAAGGAACAAACGTTGATTATTATCTTGAAACGTTGATTGAAGCCAGGTTTTAATTTGAAAATGAGATAATTAGCTAGGGACGCTCTGTCGGTTAGACATATTTCTATGTGGATCGATCACCTGTTCAGGTGACAGGTGTTCAGCCAGGTATGATAATACATTTAATTAATAAAATAATCGACAGGAAATGATTGTTTTAAGGAGATAATAACCCACATGACATCATTCAATCCACACTTTTCTCCTTCACAGACGCTGACATTTTAAAGCGAAGTTTCGTACACATTTTATAATGATCTACCCCTCAACAAAATTTATTAAACAATTTTATTCTAAATATTAACTACCTGCAAATATATGGTTGGTGACATTGAATCTTTCTAGAGCTGGAATACTTACCAAAGTTAATGGTCACGGATATCTCGAACTTATGGACAGAATTCGACTTATCTATGTTTTTTACCCTAATTTTACCAAAAATCGTCTATTCGACATATCGTACACATCAACTAAACGTGCAGAAAAATAGTTATTTAAAATAATTTCTTGAAAATTGTGCAAAATTCATTTTTGGTTAGTGTAAACATATTTATTAATGATTTGCATAACATTTTACAAAGCAACATAACTGATAAGACATATATACAAATTAATAAAAGTAATCGGAAATAAGACGTTTTGGTTGATTTCAATTACTACAAGTTGTCCATGAACTGTTGTCATTGTCAAGCAAGCACTTGCTCTTTACTTCTGTCAACTAAAGAAACTTCAATTTTTCATTTACTAGAAGTAATCCTAACCTATCAAAAGCTATGAATTGTATACTTAACAGAAGGAATGTAATTATATACCAATAGATAAATTCTAATGTCAGGTATACCTACCTTCAATAGTGCTAATGCCACACTAAACAAAAATGTCACACCCTGAAAATTAACAGTAGATATGTAAACACAATATAAAAATCATCGTCGTCTTATTTATTACTTATATTTTACTTCCCCATGGTATAGACAAACAAATATGCCTAAACTGCCAGTGTAGTAGTTCTGATAAAAACATATGCCTAAACTGCCGGTGTAGTATTTCTGATAAAAACGACCATAGGTTACAAAGGAGTACTCCAGTTAACATCCATTATAACAGGCAGCAATGATATACCTGCAAATTGCTGGTGCTATAAAAACTTTTGAACCAAAAAACATGAACAGGTTATCCATATCTGTGGAGTTCATGGTTAATCAATTTCACAAATATCAAACCACCAAATGTCAATTTATGATTTAAAATTCCTGAACTTATGAAGTTTTGTATACAAAAGAGTCATCATCAACAAAAAACATTGGTGGTCAAAGTAATTTTCCATCTGAAGTCAGGTTCTTGTATAAATATAAAATTATATATTGTAAAGTTGTAAAGAAATGCATACACCAAAAGAATTCCTTACTGAATACAACACATTTTTTGTTTGTTTCACAAAGAATCACCTGTGACACAAAGTAGTAACCTACCTCTGATAAAAACAAGTCCAAAATATGGAACACCACATAAAGAGGAAATTTGGCCGTAAACAGAGTCAGGAACCATTGTGAAGCAAACATGTGGGTCTCCAAACACATCTCAACAAAATGGTCAAACAGGTCTGGTATTTGGTCCTGAAAAAATAAAAACATTTGGGTCTCCAAACACATCTCAACAAAATGATCAAACAGGTCTGGTATTTGGTCCTGAAAAATAAAAACATTTGGGTCTCCAAACACATCTCAACAAAATGATCAAACAGGTCTGGTATTTGGTCCTGAAAAATAAAAACATTTGGGTTTCCAAACACATCTCAACAAAATGATCAAACAGGTCTGGTATTTGGTCCTGAAAAATAAAAACATTTGGGTTTCCAAACACATCTCAACAAAATGATCAAACAGGTCTGGTATTTGGTCCTGAAAAATAAAAACATTTGGGTCTCCAAACACATCTCAACAAAATGATCAAACAGGTCTGGTATTTGGTACTGAAAAAATAAAAACATGTGGGTCTCCAAACACATCTCAACAACATGATCAAGCAGGTCTGGTATTTGGTCCTGAAAAAATAAAAACATGTGGGTCTCCAAACACATCTCAACAAAATGATCAAGCAGGTCTGGTATTTGGTCCTGAAAAAATAAAAACATGTGGGTCTCCAAACACATCTCAACAATATGGTCAAACAGGTCTGGTATTTGGTCCTGAAAAAATAAAAACATGTGGGTCTCCAAACACATCTCAACAAAATGATCAAGCAGGTCTGGTATTTGGTCCTGAAAAAATAAAAACATGTGGGTCTCCAAACACATCTCAACAAAATGATCAAGCAGGTCTGGTATTTGGTCCTGAAAAATAAAAACATTTGGGTCTCCAAACACATCTCAACAAAATGATCAAACAGGTCTGGTATTTGGTCCTGAAAAAAAGAATGTGGGTCTCCAAACACATCTCAACAAAATGATCAAACAGGTCTGGTATTTGGTCCTGAAAAATAAAAACATGTGGGTCTCCAAACACATCTCAACAAAATGATCAAGCAGGTCTGGTATTTGGTCCTGAAAAAATAAAAACATGTGGGTCTCCAAACACATCTCAACAAAATGATCAAGCAGGTCTGGTATTTGGTCCTGAAAAATAAAAACATTTGGGTCTCCAAACACATCTCAACAAAATGATCAAACAGGTCTGGTATTTGGTCCTGAAAAAAAGAATGTGGGTCTCCAAACACATCTAAACATAATGATCATACAGGTCTGGTATTTGGTCCTGAAAAAAAAAGAATGTGGGTCTCCAAACACATCTCAACAAAATGATCATACAGGTGTGATATTTGGTCCTGAAAAAAAGCATGTGGGTCTCCAAATACATCTCAACACAATTATCAGACAAGTCTGGTATTTGGTCCTAAAAAACATCTTTTTTTTTAACCATAAGTGGAGACATTGCTACTCTAAACAATGCATTTTTACATTATTATGGAGAAAATACACAGTAGACAATAAGTCTTAATACTGTTCTAGCCTAGAAAACAAGGTAAGAGAAACATGTTGAATGACGAAACTCTGTAGAAGGCCTCACAACATCATAACAGACATCAACTTACATCAACAGGCTTCAACTAACCAAGTAGTTTTAAAGGCAAAGATTGAAAAGAAATGTGAATATTTAATAGATATGATAGACAGACAACAGATGAGATGGCAATATCTCACTCCAACATTCAGACAGGTCAGCTGAAAAGTTAAATATCATTTTTCACAATTATAAGTACTACAGTAATTTTTTTACTACATGTTAATGTCTACATATTTTTTTTTCTGTTAATTTATCAATTTCTCAGACTTATATAGAGAAAAATTCCAGGTGAGCTATTAAGATTGTTTGTTTGTTTGTTTGACGTTTAATGCCACTTTCAGTAATTTTTCAGCTATTTCATGGCATCCACTTAATACTGGGGAAGGAAGATGGAGAAAACCCTCTACCTGCAGCAAGAAAACTGGCAATCCTTGTCAATTAGGATTGGAGTCAAGTACACCCTGCCCGCAGTGAGACTTGAACAAAATATCACAGTGTTGACAGACCATGTCATCAATAGTAGACAAACTACCTTAACCACTCAGCCACCTTGGTCCGGAACTATTAAGAGTTCAGAGTGGACATTGGTGGCTGCCCACTATGACTATGTGACAAAAGCTAAATTTATGAGCAATAACAAACTTAATCCTATTGTTAATGTTGATTATTCTAATATGACGTGATTTAAAGGCTTTGAAGCCACAACTGTGGTAAAATAATGATTTATATATGAGCAACATGCGCTGAGGAGGGCATGTTTTAAAGGGCTGTTCCAATTACAAAACTGTAACTCCCACCGGAAAGCTATTGCATATGAGGTATAAATCTTATAAATACCGACACACGCTATAATTATCCGTTGCAATATATTGTGTATTACATTGACGGAACAGCCAGTTTATGGTGGAAATGATGTTTTGTATAGGTGCGAAAATATTATAAATGTACTCTAATTGTCTTATTAGAATAGAAATAATTCACGGAGGCTGTGATTTATCATTGTTTTACAATGTAAAATTTATGAATTACTGATTTTGATGGATAATGATCCAAATTACAGTGCAAATTTTTTTTGTATAAAATTTTCACTAATCATTATTATGTGTCAAAACAAAATTTGTCAGTACAATCACCACATGACATTGGCAAAACCTAAAAGTTATCTCCTAGTTGACATACCTCCATAAGCCTTTCAAGCTGATAAAACTTCAGGTGAAGATCCTCAAATCCAGGTTTGAACAAATCCCGAACTTTATAATCAAAACATATCTTTGTCAAAACAGAAAATGCCTGCTCTTCTGGCATCTAAAATCAAGCAATAGTATATGATATAATATAATAGGGAGCATCACAGATGTGAGATCTACAGTAACATGCATGTGTTAAACAGTCACATGATCCATATGAACAAACCATTTTCAGATGTAGTAAATGACAAAAATATTAAAGATGAGCAATGCTAACTTAAAAGTAGACTTTTTTGGCAATCTATGAGAAAATATTTAAAAATATATTCACAATCAACTGATGTGACGTCACTGACACAACAAGAAAGCAGACATGTGACCAAAGGAATGCAAAGGTGCTTTTAGGGAGCTAAGATGTAACACCATGAATCATAAAATGTAAGATTCTCGCATTTAGGCTGCACCTATATTCATATTATTAGAAAACATATAAACTGAAATACAATCATATGTCAGGTATTTTTTTACCTATAGGTCAGTTGGTTCTAAATACAGAAACAGCTGTTTAAAAAACTACTTTAATCTGTTTTCTTCAAAGCTCTTCATCAGTAATTGCTTGGACATTTAAATTGCAGCTACTCAAGCATGACTCGAATAAATTTAAGCTTCTTACTTAAAATATTGTCTTCGGGTAAAATGTAAGAGAATCAAGTTTAAAGATGTATTTCACCTGAGTCAAACTTTGAATCCTTTTTCTGAACAGCTGTTATCTATTTTTGGAATTGAGCAATAGGTAGAAAATACCTCACAGGTCATTGTATTTTGACTATATATTACCTTTACCTTTCATTACTATAAAAGATTTCTATTGGATAAAAACATTACAGATGACCTTGAATGGTTATTTGCATTTTTTTAATTAAACAGTTAGCCAGGCCCCCAATTGACAGGGCCATTTCTATTAATTGAATTTGAAGTTTGTTTTCTTAATTCAATTAATATTATAAGAATTGAATACATTCTTTTGATGTGTCATTGATGCAAAAAAGCATTCACTGTGCCCACATTTCCATCAAGAATTGCTACAACACTACATTGAAAATATTCTCCCGTAAATGCTTTCGTACTTTATAAAACTTCAAGAGAATGCATTCAATTCTTAAAAAGAAAATGCCTAGTGCAATTTTTTCAAATAAATTTGTTGGGAAATTAAATCAAGCTTTAAACTTACCATCAATATCTTTGAATGTCTAACTAAAATGGTACTTAACAATGTAAACTTAATAAACAGACAACAAAGGAATGAGTATATGGTTTAATGTTTCAAGGTCTTCAATTGAGATTTTCATTGGCAATCTTTGGTGAAATCAGTTATATTTTTTTATGCTCTATGACAAGGATAACTAAGAATGTATTCATTATACTTACATGAAGAAGCAATGAGGCTGCAAGGAAAGAAATGCCCTGAACGTAACCAATCTCCTCATCATATACTGAGTATGCCTAAAATACATACAAACTCATTTATTTTGTACTGATAAATTTTCTTACATATCAATTATCTAGTTAGACAATAAATACACTCATTACATGCATCTTATTGTTGTACTTTTGCAACAAATTTGTGAGAAATGGTTGATGGTAAAAAGCAAACATGTATGAATACATCTGTGTAGGTAATTGCAAGAAATAACTTGACAATCATGACTTTTGTTTGCCATAGTTAAATTATAGAGAGTTTATTAAAATGTATTAAGTTTACAGATGTACTGAAGATGCTGTAACTACAACATGACAATCAGGATTTTTGATTCTGAAAGGAAAGGAAAGCAGAAGATAGCTAATGATAAAATAACTAAGGTGCTGTGGAAGGGTATTCAGTTCCTGGTCATAATGTGGAACCAAAATGTTTCTCCAGTAATTGTCAACAAAGGCTAGTTAACGAGTTATCAATGAGGTTTAAGTGATGAAGTTTATGATGATGTGAACAATTAAGAGTCATCTGTAAAATTGTTTTTTTTTTTTTGTATGATGTTTAACGTGGCGTTTCAGCAATTTTTCAGCTACTTCATGGCGTCCAATTTTATTAGGGGAGGAAGCCAGAGTATTCGGAGAGAACCCCAACCTTTCGGAAGGAAAACTGGCAATCCTTGTCATTTAAGATTGGAATTGAGTACACCCTGCCCACAGTGAGACTCGAACCCGCAACCTCAGTGTTGACAGACCATGCGATCAATAGTAGACGAACTACCTTAACCACTCGGCCACTGAGGCCCTATCTGTAAAATAAACACTTTACAATGAATACCGAATGGTAACGTAAAAAATTTTTCTATATTAAGACTTCATTATTTTGTAAATTGCCAAATCCGGGATGAGATGACCCAGTTGAGATAAGTCACATCATCCCCACTTGTGGCATCATCCTATTCGAACACCTGGAACAAGAACGTTCCTATGATAACCTAGCAAACATTCTTGTTTAACATTCCTGTTTCAGGTGGTCTGATTGAATGTCTGATTTTACAAAATGGAGAGTCAATAGGATATCATGTGAAACTTGTTGGTTTATAGAAACTAGAGGCTCCCAGGAGCCTGTAATCCCTCACCTGGAATCCTAATGACTTAAACTATATTAAAATTTTTGAAATTAACAGTTTCAGTCTAGTTGTTATAGCTTTTAAGTTACTGTGCAAACACTAAACATTTTTTCAAAAATTTTTGTTAAATACAATAACTCCTATAAGGTGCCATCAGACAATATCTGAAAATTAAAAGGTTTTTAGGCATTGTTCTTTAGATTACTTTTGAAATTTACAGTTTTACTCTACTAATAGGTGTGTTATAGACTAATTTATAATTCAAAAACTGTTCATTTGTCCAAGTTCATAATGAAAGGGCAATAACTCCTATAAGAGTCAACTAAGCAATCAGGTGCAGGTCCAGGTGAGCTAAAAATAGGTACTCTCAGATGTTTTTGTGAAAGCCTGTATGATTATAGACTTGTGATAGACATTTTTTTATGTTTTTTGCTTATTTTTTAATGTGATCCACTCGCAAAAGAACATAACATTTTTATCAATTGTGGAAGATCATCCAAGCTTTTGCTAAATATGTATGTAAGAATATATAAATCTAACTGTCATGAATCCATGTACCTTACTAATTCTGTACAAAGAATCCTGACCAAGTCCTCCCGTCTCCTTGAAGAAATCATGGGCTGGGAATGTTCTATTTATATCTCTCTGTATCACATCTTCATTTGGAGAATCCTGTAAATACATGTACCACTATATTTTGTGTGTCTACTTGCTTTTAAATTTGAAGTTTGAATAAAAATTAAAACAAGTTTATCTTTAAACTACAGTCAATCTGAGTGTTTAGATGAAAGTCCTCTTAATTATACATTAAGAATCTGTGTATTCTAACAACATTGTTGTGTTCTTTAAAGAGAAGCAACATATACATTTTCTATCACTTTATCCATCAGCTGATTAGAGTACACCAGAACAGCATGGTAAACAGTGCAAAGATTGAACAGTAAAAAGTAAACACAAACTCAGGAAATTCTCTAAAAAGGCTCTCCTACTTCTAGTAATTCTCTGAATTTGGAATGTTGCACTTTCCAAATAAACTCTTAAATGGAACACTTAGTGTTCACGTCTTCTACATTTTAAAGTTTTGTGAACATCGTAATTATAGCTTATTACATAGCATTTTGAGTATCAGCCTGAGACTTCATATCAAGCCAGAGAGCATAATCAAGACTGATATGGGTTGAGGGAGAACGCAAGGTATGATAAGGAACAATGTAATATCATTATCTATTTATCATGTTTATTGCATATTGCAACTAAAAACAACCTTAAAATTGTCATAATCACTTTTTTGGTAATTTTAATTCATTTAATAAACAAAATTTGACCCGTGACGTCACCATTTATGACAGACTGATATATTGACATTGTTAATGGTAACATGACCAACTGTCTTTGGTAACGTCATCAGTACCAAGTTAGAACTTGTATCTGTGTCACTTGGGCAAAAATGTCCAAATCACTGCTTAATATGAGATAAAGTATTAGTTATCAATACACAAATGGAAAGGCAGAATTAACAGGTAGCACCTATGTGTCGACTGCTATGCTGTGATACAAACATTTTAATGAGAACATGATTTTTAAATAGAACAACTTGTTCACATTCAAATAGTTATTTTAGTCATACCTTAGTAATTAATACTCTGTATGCCTCAAGGAGTTCAGAGTTGTCGTGACAACCTGCCAAAAGTTGCCAGACCTCTCCACGAAGGGCCTCTGGAATGCCTTTCCTGACCAGGTGTGAGACCTGTTTAGGTTTCTGAGCTAGGTTCTGATGCCATTTCTTCAGAACTTCATGCCAAGCATTCAACAGATCCTCATCTGTGATTTCTTTACTGACCACACCTGAACCACTCAGTAATGGCTCATCTCCGTCTATTCAAACACAAATAAAATCTTATGGTTTCAACCTTTAAAATTTTTGATCTAATCAATACTTAAGACTTTGAGTTTTTTTTAAAACATAATTAAGTTTTGTCAAATATTGATAAATGCAGTTTTTTATTTTGGGTCTAGGCAAAACTGCAACTGAAATCAAAATTACATGTATTTTATTCAATTTATATTATTATATTTTATTTAAACCAAAAGCCATATCTATTAATTTTTATTATTAATAAACTATAACCAATAGTTTCGAAAAAACTTGTTAAATGCTGCACATTTTAAAGTTCTAGTCTTAGTACAAAAGACATTTTGGTTTAATGTATAGTATCATTTTGACAAATTATGTATTAGTTGTGAGTGGTCAATTAAACATATTAAATAACCAGATGCTCTTAAGAGTTTTGTTTCCATTGGTTAATCATTTTCAGAAAGAAACCTAATAAAACTGTTTCCCATAGGGTCTACTGTTAATCTATGTAATGCTGTGGTGGCCATTTTGATTTTCCTATTGGCATAAAAAACATAAACTTCAAAGAGGACCGTCCAAACAATATTGCTAGTAAGTTTTGTTTTCATTGAATAACCGGTTTTTAGAGAAGAAGCATTTTTAAAATTGTTCCCAAAGGGTCCTATGTTAAACTAAGTCCTGCTGTGGTGGCCATTTTTTTTCCAATTGGCATAAAAAACACAAACTTTATAAATGACCATCCAAAATAATATTGGTAGCAAGTTTTGTTTCCATTGGTTAAACGGTTTCAGAGAAGAAGCCTTTTTTAACCTTTTTCCCATAGGGTTCAATGTTAAACCAAGTCCTGCGGTGGTGGCCATTTTGAATTTCCAATTGGGATAAAAAACATGAACTTTATAGAGGACCATCAAAACAATACTGCCAGTAAGTTTTATTTAGATTGGGTAACCGGTTTCAGAGAAAAAGCCTTTTTAACTTTTTTCCCATAGGGTCCTATGTTAAACTACGTCCTGTGTTGGTGGCCATTTTGAATTCCAATTGTCATAAAAAACATAAACTTTATAGAGGACCATCCAAACAATATTGCCAGTAAGTTTTGTTTACATTGATTAACCCGTTTCAGAGAATAAGCCATTTTTTAACTTTTTTCCCAATAGGGTACCATGTTAAACTAAGTCTTACGATGGTGGCCATTTTGAATTTCCAATTACCATAAAAAACATAAACTTTATAGAGGACCATCCAAACAATATTGCTAGTAAGTTTTGTTTACATTGATTAACCTGTTTCAGAGAATAAGCCATTTTTAACTTTTTTCCCAATAGGGTACCATGTTAAACTAAGTCTTGCGGTGTTGGCCATTTTGAATTTCCAATTACCATAAAAAACATAAACTTTATAGAGGACCATCCAAACAATATTGCTAGTAAGTTTTTGTTTCCATTGGTTACTGGTTTCAGAGAAGAAGCCTATTAAAACTTTTTCCCGTAGGGTCCTATGTTAAACTAAGTCCTGTGTTGGTGGCCATTTTGAATTTCCAGTTGGCATAGAAAAAATAAACGTTATAAAGGACCATTCAAACAATATTGCTAGTAAGTTTTGTTTTGATTGGTTAAACAGTTTCAGAGAAGAAGCCCTTTTAAATTTTTTCCCCATAGGGTCCTATGTTAAACTAAGTCTTGCGGTGGCAGCCATATTGGTTTACCAATCCAAAAATAACCACAAACTTTGTAAAGGTCCATCCAATGAACATTACGGCCAAGTTTGGTTTCAATTGGCCAAGTGGTTTCAGAGAAGAAGATTAAAATGTAACCAGAGGCTCTTAAGAGCCTGTATCGCTCACCTGATTTTATAGGCAATGAAGATGGCATTTCCCTGATGTTAAAGTAAGTCCTGTAATTTTCAATAAACTTTAAATAGGACCATCCAAACAATATTACTAGAAAGCTTTGTTTCATTGGTTCACCAGTTCTTTAGAGAAGATTTTTTTTATTTGCCCATAGGGTCCTATGTTAAACTAAGTCCTGCGGTAGCAGCCATTTTGAATTTCCAATTGCCATAAAAAACATAAACTTTATAGAGGACCATCCAAACAATATTGCTAGTAAGTTTTTGTTTCCATTGATTAACCGGTTTCAGAGAAGAAGCCTTTTAAAACTTTTTCCCATAGGGTCCTATGTTAAACTAAGTCCTGCGGTAGCGGCCATTTTGAATTTCCAGTTGGCATAAAAATCATAAACTTTATAAAGGACCATCCAAACAATATTGCTAGTAATTTTTGTTTTGATTGGTTAACCGGTTTTAGAGAAGAAGCCCTTTTTAACCTTTTTCCCATAGGGTCCAATGTTAAACTAAGTCCTGCGGTGACGGCCATTTTGAATATCAGATTGGGGTAAAAAAACATTAACTTTATAGAGGACCATCCAAACAATATTGCTAGTAAGTTTTGTTTCCATTGGTTGGCCGGTTTCAGAAAAGAAGCCTTTCAAACTTTTTCCCATAGGGTCCTATGTTAAATTAAGTCCTGCGGTGGGAGCCATTTTGAATTTCCAATTGCCATAAAAAACACAAACTTTATAAAGGACCATCCAAACAATATTGCTAGTAAGTTTTTGTTTCCATTGATTAACCGGTTTCAGAGAAGAAGCCTTTTAAAA
The DNA here is from genome assembly GCA_944474755.1 of Limnoperna fortunei. Lineage (NCBI taxonomy): Eukaryota > Metazoa > Mollusca > Bivalvia > Mytilida > Modiolidae > Limnoperna > Limnoperna fortunei. The sequence goes on along the minus strand of OX104114.1, from coordinate 24,713,634 downwards.
CTTTTTCCCATAGGGTTCTATGTTAAACTAAGTCCTGCAGTTGCGGCCATTTTGAATTTCCAATTCCCATCTAAAACACAAACTTTATAGAGGACCATCTAAACAATATTGCTAGTAAGTTTTGTTTTGATTGGTTAAACGGTTTCAGAGAAGAAGCCCTTTTTAACTTTTTTCCCATAGGGTCCTATGTTAAACTAAGTCTTGAGGTGGCGGCCATATTGGTTTACCAATCAAAATAAAAAACACAAACTTTGTAAAGGTCCATCCAATGAACATTATGGCCAAGTTTGGTTTCAATTGGCCAAGTGGGTTTAGAGAAGAAGATTAAAATGTAAAAAGTTTACAGACGCCGACGACGACGCCGCCGACGACGTCGACGGACGCAAAGTGATAACAATAGCTCACATGACCCTTTGGGTCAGGTGAGCTAAAAGTTTACAGACGCCGACGACAATGACGACGGACGCAAAGTGATAACAATAGCTCACATGACCCTTTGGTGAGCTAAAATGCAAACAAAACTAAATTACATTAAACTTCAGAATATTTATTTTCTATGGTACAAAAATCTAATATAATTCATTTCTCAACAAAAATTAGACAAATGCTCCTACCTAATCTATAAGTGTTTATTATTTCACTGTATACAAAGGAAATGAAAAAATACATGTATAAGGAACAACCAAACAAAACAGCATTGGATTTCCTTTTCCTAAAAAATTCTCTTCCTTTATAGTGCTTACCAGATTCCTCTTCAGGATCTTGAGGTGTGGTTATGTCCTCTGGAATCTGTCTCACTGTGTTGAGACCATGTAGACTCATCCCTGCTTTCAGTTTGTCTATCTGTGTCTGGCTATGAACGCTGACCACCTCGTATTTCCCATCATCAGACTAAAAAATAAAATTAAAATAGCTGATTATGACCAAAGTACTTGCAAAAGATATATCCATGTACTTGTTCAATGGATACTTATCAACTTTGAACTTTTTTTAGTAAACAAAATATCAGTGTTCATGTTAATTATCAAGATAAATACTATATTGAAACTAATTAATTTTAAGAAAACAATTTGTTCGTTTCTTTGTTATTGAACAATTCTTTTATTCAAAGGATTAAATATCCAAATACTTTGATAATGCCAGAAAACGCCAGAAAACACTTTTTATTTCCAAATAGCACAACTTTCCAGTTTTGCTCATGCCAATGTTTAACAGTAGATGGCTAGCTAACACTCAGGCACCTAGGATCTAGCTAAATTATCTTGTATTTCAAAAATTAAATACATTTCTAATGACAAATGACTACATGTAACTTCAAAGAATATTGAAAATTCAGTTTATTTTCAATGTTTCTTTATAATCATGTTAATTATCAATAAATTTATTTTAGTAACATTTGTTACTGTAAAATAATTTAATTATCAGGTCTAACTGTACAAAATCATATATGTCAGGTCTATTATATACACATGTAAATGGACATGACATCAGTTATAAATATAACAATCAATTGGTACTGACCAGTTAATTATCTTCGGACTATAAAATTCCTTTTTAGTTGTCCACTTATTTCTCCAAGTGACGTAAAAGCACAAAATCAATACAGTATCAGAAAGTCACCAAATTATTTATAAATACAAATTATATGACTTAAATTGTCCATCAAAATCTTAAGACTGTTATAAGTTTTATTGATTAACAATAAAAGGTTTGTTAAAATTAATGTTAGGATGTTTATAATGGTCCTTTGTCTGAAGAATATGTCCACCGGTAAATCATATGTAATAGGGTTTTTTTAAGGATTAAACCTTTTATAAAAGTTCTTGTCAAAATTTGATTTGAAATAGACCTATATACAAACAACATCATCACCAACCTTAGCTTGTCATTTTCCTAATCAATAAGATGTACATTACATACATTCAATGGATGTCTACTGGTTAGTTTGGTATATTTTGCAGGAAATTTAAAACATGAATGGGCAAACAAAAAAGCAGTTCAAAAATAAAATATAAGCAAAGAGCTTTACTCAACAAGTAGTTAGCCATAACAGAGGGTCAGAGTGCCAACACAACCAGGAGTTGCACTAAAAGAGATATTAAAGAACATATTTATTTTATTTTTGTTTGTTTAAATGGAATTAAAGATAGTGACAGCAATTATCTAGCTACTTCAAGGTTTAAAATGTAATTTAGGGAGATGGAGTACCATGTGAAAATCCAAGACCAGCAGGGACATCTCACACATATGATCGAAATCTCCATGTTATCATTTTTAGTAAACATACAACAAGTAATGAACATTTCTCCATACCTTTTTACAAAATATTATGCTGATCTTCGGCTTATGAGTATTTTGATGATTGACACCTGCTGCAGTTTTTTATTTAGTGTAGTCACTAATTCTAATATGACGTGCTTTAAAGGCTTTGAGACCACAACTGTGGTAAAAAAAATGATTTATGTATGAGCAACACCCACTGAGGAGGGCATGTTTTAGAGGGCTGTTCCGATTACAAAACTGTAACTCCCACCGGAAAACTATTGCGTATGACGTATTCATCTTATAAATAGCGACATGCGCTATGATTATACATTGCAATATATTGTGTGTTACATTGACGGAACAGCCAGTTTATGGCAGAAATGATGTTTTCTATAGGTACGCAAATATTATAAATGTATCGTCTTATTAGAATAGAAATAATTCACGGAGGCTGAGATTTATCATTGTTTTACAATGGGGTGCCCATTTATGTCGTTATTTTATCCCTCGCAGTCGCTCCAGATGAAATAATAATATGACATAAATGGTCACCCCGTTGTAAAACAATGATAAACCACAGCCTGCGTGAATTATTAGATAGTCGTGCTATACAGGACAATATTTGTCAATGGCATTTACTGACATTCCTAGTGGAAGTGCTCAGGATCACTAACCTAACATAAATTTATAAATCAATGATCCAGGAACAAGAAGTTTAGTTTCTAGACCTACTACCAGTATTTCCATTTTTGTCCTTCCATTCTTTGCCAGCTGAATTTTTTTAGATTTTTTTGGTCTTGTCTTCGAGTTTTGAGTCATAGAGTATATGTTTGGTTTATCGCCTCTTTTTATAGTTTAAAGGTTGGAGGGAACTTCCATTCTGTGCAAAGAACTGGCAAATTTTGAAATCAAGTAATAACAACACATAAATATTGGATAAAAACTAAAATACAGCTTAATTTTGCTGCATGAACCAAATTATATTTTTTACATCATAACAATAAAACTAGTTAACAAAAAAGAAATCATACCTAAAATTTTGTTTCTGAATCATCTTTTTACAGATATTATCAAATTTCATGATAATCCATAGATAGATTCCTAATTTTAGAAATTTACATCATTTGTTGTCTACTATTTTTGTTGTAGGTCACATGACACAAGGTGATTCACTTTAACATATGGTCAGTACACAATTATCTACCTGAAACTCTATTAGGTAACAGTCCCATAAAGTTATAATTGACAAGATAAACTATTATTGATAGATCACAGACAATTTTACATAAAACATCTTTTTTTATAAATGGATTTTGGAAGTAAAATTTATCAGCATTTTAAATTACAGTTAAAGCTTCCAATACCATTGTTTTGGTAATACACAGACATCAATATACAAGTTATGGTATATTTGTTGCAAACAATTCTTAAAACCCAAACCAATATCAATAACAGTATACATGTACTCCTTTAAAACAGCTTTCACATTATTTCCAGTATTAGGTATGAATGCTGTTACATGAATCTGTAAATGTGTTATAATATTTATTGTACTACTGTTTGTAGCACATCACTACATGTTAATTACTGCAATTATAATGTAGATAGATACATATCAATATACATAAGTTTGTAAATAAAAGATGCCAAGTCATGATCATTATATCATTTATTTTAATCCAAATACCCTAAAAATAAGTAAACATTGCAATAAATAAAATAATTGCCTGTGACATGCCTTTTAAAATTTTATTTCTAAAACGAAACAACGAATTAAAAGATGCACACATACAAATATAGTTTAACATATGCCTACCACAAGAAATGTATCACAGGCAAGTTATCTTGATCAATTTGTCCATTACAAGAGAACATCGATCAAAATGACAAAACCAATAAGCAATTAACAGGATGTTAACTGTTATAACAATTAAAAACAACAAGGATTATTATAATCATTAAATCTTTACCAAACATGAGTGGGAGTGAAAAAAATTTTTAATAAATATTTGATCTTAAATTCTCATAATATTCATATTAATAATAATGAATAGCCCCCTTTGCAACAATTTCTCTTTCTTGTACACATTTTACACATCCCCCCCCCATAGTAAGAAGAATCTCAGATGTAGGAAATTCTACCAACCTTTTCACCATTACTTTGAGATTTTTTCCTGAACAGCATCATTACAACTTAAGCTTCTTAAGAATATCTAGTAAAAACTCTACCATCTGCTCCCTATATCCTCTTCAATATACAACCTTTATTTGATCACTATCAAATATCATTCTTATTTTAAAGTGATCCGGTAAACTTCCTGGATTTAAAAACATTTAAATATGTCTATTTCATTTACAGGTGATTAATAGCTTTAATAAGTTTCCTCTGTATTGAACATCTTGTTTACTATCAAAATATAGAGGTAACATTTTAAATCAAATTTTATCTTTAAAAGAAATGTAGATTTAAACTTTCAAACTATATTATTAGTGACATTTGCCATAAATATAAAATTTTGTATATTTTGTATATTAAAAACATTATGTTATTCATATTTACTGAAAATCATAAAAACCAGGGACAAAGTATTTATACTTTTTGTGATCATTATATTTGTATGTTAATTACATGAAAAGTAAATGAATGCTTGTTGAAAAAGAGGTCAGAGTTCACAAGAACATATACAAGGATGAAGAATGGATATCTGGAATTCATGTGTAAAAACTAAATTTATCTACAACTGTCTCAATTAAAATGTAACCACTAAAAAATTATTAAATATAGAGTTTTAATAAAAAAATGCAGAGATTTTTTTTTCACACATTTCAGGAATAAAAATTTTTAATTGGTTCATTTATTACATTCACCTGAGGTAACATGTGAAATGTAACTTCACATCCTGGTTCTCAGATTACTTACTGTTACTGAAAACTGACCTTAAAAACATATTATGAAAATTACAAAATTTAAATCTGCAAGATTTTAGTTACAAATCTAGATTATTGAGAATATACTTTTAATATGCATTCTGTTTTAAGTATTAATTTCAAATTTTCATTCAAGTTTTCAGGCTGTAATATCACATGTTATTAAATTATTATTTTTTTTAAAATAAAACTTAAAAAATATAAACCAAACTACCCCCTTTTAATACCCCAAATAGTTAGGGCATCAGAAGGACTAAGGTAAGATGGGAAGATTTTTTATAAAATTTCTGGTAGTTTTCTTTAATTCTGTAATTCATTTCCCTAATTTCTACTGAGACTAAAGGAAATCATTTCCGATTCAACATGATAAAACTTTGATCCAAATCCAATGTGTGGTTCCAAGGTTTAAGCTGACTACATATGTATATACACATATAGATGCTAATATACCCCAATATATAAACAATAGCACCTACAATGACTTTGGACTTCTTGTTAGAATACATGTTAGTCTAAATACTAAATTGGCCATCACACTTGTTAGAATTAGAAATCAAACAGCAATTATAGTAATTGTTATATTTTTTTTTTTCCTTTTTATATAACTTGAGTTACAGAAATGATCAATTTTGCCCACAGACCACAATTATTTCCAAATTTCTACCAAACTTTTTTCCTTCATTTAATATATTTATCCGATAATTATTTATTCCCATTGCTTCTTTTCAACTTGTATTTTGAACAGATAACAATAAAAAATTTTCTTAACTTGACAACAAAGAAATACTTTTGATAAGTTTGACAAGATAAAATTGAGAAAAATAACCTTGACAAAAGATGTTTTTTATGCAAGGATAAGATATTTCCACTATCTGGTACCAAACTAGGAGGGTTCCCAGTGGTTGACCCCCCATAGCTGCCCAGTGTGTCCCCATGGTGGTTGATAGCGGAGGCCCTCTTATAGGGGAGTTGTCAGGTTATAATACAATAATCCTGACTGCAGACTGTAGTGGGTGTGGGTGACACGTCTGGAAAGTGCCAAACCCTTGCACAATAAAGACCATTAGTAGAGTTTGAAAAAGAGAAGCCAAGCTGTAGCCACTACAAAAGGCTAAAGTGTCAACCCCTTCCCAATATTCCATACTTTTACAGTGGAAGTCAATATTTTGTTCCCCAAGTCCCACCTATATTTCTTGTTGATTTATTGTTTGTTAAATGTTCTCATCCTGAATATAGCAGCTCCCTGGACATAAAGCATACATCTAATCAATCAATCAACTTCCCAATTTTGTTTTCGTACTAAACAAACTTTTAAACTGCAGCAACTGGTTGCTATTGAGTAAATAAAAAAACATTGTTTAAGACCTTAGTGGAATGAAACAAAAAATGTACTTGTTTTAGGACAATTAAAACAGTAAAATGTACTGGGCTGGAAAACAATATTACTTTTATAGACACCAACATTTATTTATGTTTATTCTAAACTCCATGCAATTTCATTGTTCCTAATTACGCTATTCTCATTTTTAACTTCCATTATATCAGAAACCAATATACTCCCTCATACAATGTAATCAAAGCACCTGCTCCAAAGCAATAAATGTTTGGTCCAAATAAAATAACAATCAAAAACTGACTGACGTCATGTAAGGCCACACCTAGGAGATTTTCAATTCTCATCCCAGTCAAACACAATCAAAATAATTTTTTTTTTTACCTATTTCTTGCTGATTTATTTCCTTTTTATTTGATATTTTTTCACATCTGACACTTTATATCTACCTAGATATAGACTTTTCTGATTATCAGTCTGATCACTATGGCCATCATAGCGAGTCCAGTCCTGGCAAATGTTCTTTTTGGAAAATAGGAAAAAAATTATTTTACCAATTATCTCATTTTTTGTACTTTATTTATTGCCATTTAATATATGTAAAACACAGAAATGAGGAAATTTACAATTAGACCATGATTTGACCAGACTTTAAAAATAGCAACATTATTAACCAGAAATCAACCCGCTGTGGCCTTGTTAATCACCAAATAAAAGTAAAATTATAATGAGGCATGTTCTCAGAACTTGTGGACTTGACCAAGTGAATATATAAACATGAAATTAATTTTTTTCCTCTGCATTTTTTCTTTGCTATGCTTTTGCAGCAATGCAGATCTGGATGATGAGACAATCCTTGCAAACAAGAGATGGTTTTTCACGCCGAGTAGGATAATCTGTCGATTTTCTGGAAGATGGATTGTAGTGAGGCATAACGAGAATTTTTCCTGCCCAAGACAATATTGTGTCTGCTATCAAACAGTTAAGAAGGTAAGTTATAATATAGCAGTTATCTAAAGCTTTATTGTACAGAATTTATACAAATTATTTTATTGTAAATTGTAATGTTGTTGCTTAGAATTCAGCCATTAGTACTTTTGTCAAGTCAAGACAATATTAAGAGGAAAATAATGCAATTTTATACAAAACCATATATAAAGAAAGTGATTATTAAAATTACACTATTTGCTGTTCAAACTGTACTAAAGAATTATACTAAGAATAATATACAATTACTGCACTTGAACGAGATCAATATGAGGTTTTATGGAGCAGGGTAGAATAATATTGAACGAGGCAAAGCCGAGTTCAATATTATTCTACCCTGCTCCATAAAACCTCATATTGATGGAGTTCGAGTGTAGTAATTGTTTTATTACATAATTTATTGAGTCAATAAATGGAATTAATATATAATATACAAGTTTTTTTTATTCCCGAAAGTGACTGTCTTTCATAATATTTATTTCTCAAAAATCGGTAAAATATCGACATAATCCATGATGAAATGTTTGCAGTGATTGTTTCTTGTATAATGTCCCATCCTCAGACCTGGCTTCTGCATAAATTTTTACAAAGATTTGAGTCTAATTTTTGAGGGTCCGCCATTTCCAAACTAACAGACATATCCGTTTCACGTAAATATTTGGAAAAAAAAATAATCGCTTGCTCTTTCGATTTGCAAGTGTTGACAGCATCTCTTTTCTTAATGATTTCATTAATTTCCAAGTTAGTAATATCTGCAAATCTTCGCTTATTAGCACCAGAACTATCCGCATTACGTTCACTCGATGACGTTACAACGTTACCATGTTCACAAACAACAATATAATCCGAACATCAGTCAGAACGATAATTTTGATTGGTTAAGGGGATTAAAGAAAGAAGATTTGATTGGCTATCGTATTTCCGTTGGGGGAAACAGCAAACCAATATGATATGAAATGGAAAGTCACGTGTATTGGTTTAGGCCAATAGGAAAAAGGCAAAAATATATATTATGTAATAACACAATTTATAACAGACACAACTTAGCAATGTACAGAATAATTGAGAATCCTTAAGCATGGCTTGATAAATTATTAAGAATGTGGCTTAATGTACCGGCACAATATTACTTCAATGTTTTGTTCACATGATATATATTAGCCCATAGTTTTTGTTTCCAAATGGAAATTAACAATAATAGGTATATTCCTGCTTGCTTTTTAGTGTCAACATAGAAATATACATTGTAACACAATACCAGCAATAACGCTTTGCAAAATCATATATTCATCTTAATACAGTAATTCTTTTGCTCCTAATTTAATTAGACTTCAAACTTTAATTACCTGTTATTTAAAGATAAAATTAGTTGACTACATTGATGTATCATTTGGATCCTGACAAATCAAGTCAATCTGTATTCATTACTTTTAATAATAATAAAATACCACCATGGCATAAATAGAAGTCATGCTTCACAGCTCAATATTAAAAAGATTTAACTAGAACTGGTCAGCTTAGATGTGGACTGTTAATTTAATATGCTAGCACACAGTCCACGCCTGGAAGTTGGTCTAGTACTAGGCATGCTCATTTGGAAGTTAAACCAGTCTCTGCTTGTTTGAATGATGTTAATGCCACTGTCAGCAATTTGTAAACTATATCATGGAGTCCAGTTTTTATTGGAGGGAGGAAGCAGGAGTACCGACTTCTGACTTTGGTAGAAAAACTGACAATCCGTGTCAATTAAGGTTGGATTCCAGTCAGACTCAAACCTGCAACCTCAGTGTTAATAGAACACATGATCAATAATAAATGAACTACCTTAACCACTCAGCCACTGAGGCTTTTCCCAATATTTGATATGAATGTTGTAATCTGCTGTGCAAGTCTTACTGTACTACTTTTATAGCAGATCATTACATTTCATTTTATACATAAAAATGAAAGATGTCAAGTTATGATCAGGACTCACCTCCACAGTGAGGCTTGATCCTGAAACCTCAGTGTTGACAGACCTCGTGATCAATAATAAACAAACTACCTTAACTACTTGACCACTAAGGCCACAATTAGAATTGAAATAATATATCGTCATTAAATGGGTGCTACATGTATTATTTTGGATCCATATTATGTCGAAGGGAAAACATATTTGCCGAGGGTTGATGTATAAGCACCAGAAAACACCAATACTTCTTACTGAGGACACAATACATGACCAATATGAAAACCATCAATATGTAAATGTCCTTTTTCCTTGATAATTCTGCTTAAAACGTATCTACATATATAAGTAGACCTTTTAAAATTTATATGAATCTTTCCTGATGTTCTAGCCTTAAAAGAACCATAGTAACATGATAGTACATTCTGTTATCAGAAACATTCATTCTGTTATCAGAAACATTTTGTCATATCAGAAATTTACATAACAATACAACAAAACACCAAAATTAGACTCCCAGTTGATCTCATAATCATTCAGTTTTGCAATACCTGTTTCTGATACATCATAGCAGGCTACATATTTTGATGTTTGTCTGTTTATTATATCATAGATATATGTAATTAACTGATGGTTTTTTGTTTGTTAACTGCTGCTATTTCATGGGGGCTGATATAAAATATCTTACATTTTCAATGTTTTGTACAGACAAATATTTCTCTTTGAACATCAACATTATTTGCTTATGATTTTATCCTAATATTGCAATCTCATAAAAAAGAAATAAAAATTGCATTTGAAACAAAGTTTACTTTTCTTTAAAATGCTGTACTTTTGACAATTAGAATATTCTACTTTTTATATATATTTTTTATATATATTATTTTTTACAGACATGGATATAAAATATGACAAAGACAACATTCCAAACCAATCAATTATCATACAAATTCATCTGTGTGTCTCCATGATTTTAAGTTTTACACATGGCTAATACATGTATAAGACTTCGGACATTTCCAAATGAAAGCACTTGAACATTTGTTTTCAAAATATTTACAGGATATGGAAGATAATAAAGAAAAAGTACAGAAGACTTAACTGAAAATAGTGTCACTTTTTAACACTTAAATATTATAATGCTAAGTCAACTCTCAGCTTAGAAGATAATAAAAATTAATAAGTAAAAAAATTTACAATGTTAAAAATTAGATAAAATTAATGTTTACCAACAATAAATGGAATCAGTGTATATATTATGAATAAAATCATTTTGAAACTTGTGTTGAATTATACATTTACAATTATTTTGAAATCAACATATTCATAACTGCATTATATGTATGAGTTTTCAATATATTGCTGGCAAAATGAACATAGAAACACCAACATTTGTGAACACGTTCTAAAACTCATACAATTCAGGAGTCATCAAGGGCAACTTGTGGCTGATAACATCAAGCTCATCAATCCAATCAGAATTTGTATATGCATATTAGGAATAAGGAAAAGAACTTCAGCCAGTTTTAGCCTATAGGCTATTGCTATTTGATTACTGGTAGCATATGGAGAGAACACAGAGAGAACCACACACCTGGGATAAATAGGGGAAACATGTTATTACTAATTGTCTAAACAAAAAATTCAATGTAACACAATGAAAGCTTTAAACACAACCTTATATACATCACAGTATCAATACCAGATTCCTCAAGAGCCTCATGTTGCTCACCTGATTTATACAGTCAAACCTGTCTTAAGGAAACTTGGGAGGGAAATTATAAACAAGATAACATAAGACTGGAGTTCTTTATGCAGAGGTCATGATGATTGTTTACCATTCAACAAGTCATGTTGTCAGATTGTGAAAGAGTGAATTGTAGAAATGTCTTGTTTCTTTTAATAACATAAAAAAAATGACATTTATTTATTACAAAAGTACAAAATATACATTAATCATGAGTGTTTTGATTTTATAATTGTATTAAAATATGTCAACTTTATTCCCCATTCAGCAGTTGTATTTTCGTTGGTACCAGTTTTACTGGTATCCTTATCTTTATCAATATGCTGTATGCAGAAAGTGAATGTTAGTCGAGAACCAGTGCACGTATTGATAATTCCCCTTTGTAAAGAAAATGTGGTGAACATTTAAACATGACGTTGTGAGAAACTTCACCATTTCAAACCTGGATGGCAGTTCAATCAAATCGAATGGCAACATTGAGGACTATTAAAAATGACAGTGCAATCGTAAAGATGACAAAAACCTTTTTCAGATCACTTCAAACTTGAGTTTTGGGTAAGTCTACAAGCATTCCTTTCCTCAGGCAGGGTTTAATTTTTTTTTATAAATGACTCAACCCACTCAATAGTCAATTTAGACAGGTTTTCATGGTGAAAACGAATGAAAAACATTGGTCGATAGTCGCGTAAGACAGGGAGTTGTTATATGGAGGTAAAATGAAAAGGAAGATGCTTAGGAGGATTCAATATGATTGAATAACACAGGAAGTCGTTATATGGAGGGGGTCACTTAGACAAGTTTGACTGTTTAAGCTAGAAAAGAGAAATTTTACAGTAAGACCCTATGTTCAGCTAAGTTTAATTTGTGATTGTAATAAATAACATAAACCGTAGCATGTATCTAATTAATGTATCAGTATTGCTAGTATGCTTGATTTTACTTGATTTGTGACAAGAATTCTTCCCCTTAGGTTTTATGTTAAGCTTAGTTTTGGATTTCTGAAAAAAAACATAAACCTTGAAGACAATTATTCAATTAACATTACTGTATTTGCTTCCAATCTCTTTGCAGTTTCTTAGAAAAAAGTTGTTAAAACTTACAAGTGACCATGAAATTTATAACTCTTAATTGCTTCTGCTCCATCTTCACAAAAACATTATACTCAACGCAAACTAACACTATTTGCAATACTGAAGCTCATACGACATTTAAAGTAAAGAGAGCTAATAAGACATAGTATTTTGTATGCTGCACATAAAGTTTTTCTAAATTTATTTTCTTTTTTACAAAATACAGATTAACATTTAAACATAAAACATTGTGAGATTAATAACACCTCCAAATACTACTCATTCTACAAGGTGCAAATTTGTTAGAAGGCATGGCATTTCAACCACAAATCAAATGTTTAAGGTACAGATGGAAACTTTCATTATACCAGACTTTTTTGTTATTTTCATGTAATTATTACGGGTAATTAACCACTTCCTATCATAAAATACATTTTTAATATTATATGTTACGGTTATTTCCAGTACATGACAATGACAAAAGTTTTACCACTTCTAAGTAAGAATACACATGTCATATAAGAACTGAAATCTTTACATTCAGAATGTGTGAATTACAACACAGGTGGTAAAGAATAAGGCATTTTACAGTAAGGAAAAAACAGCCACTGCTCAGCGCATGACAAATTCTAATCTGGTGGGAAATTTTTTGAAAACAAATTTGTTAAAATATTTTTATACATGTATGCACCCTGTTTAGAGAAGATTACTGCAGTAGCTTTTAACTACAAAAATGCCAAACATAATAATAAATCAATGACCTACAAAATCGAAAACATTATAAATTCTATTCACTGTTGTTATACAGGTGTAAGCTGTTGCAGGTTCCTCGAAATAATTAAAGCTGCACTACACATTGTTTTTTTACTCGCTGTAAAGACATTATTCACAGCAAAATTAAAAGTGCTAAATATATACCAAATTTAGCATTATATGCACAAATTTAAAATACAACAGAAAGTGGGGGGGATATCATATAATGTTCCAATAGATACCCGATTTTTATACACCCCACCGCCCTTCCCCCAACACAAGTGCGATGCACTTAGTTTGGATGTATGTCTGTATGTCTTTTTGCCCCCTTTAAACCTATATTTTTATTCTTCATTAAATGTCAGGATTCTGGTACAGATGAGCTCACATACACTCATTTCAATCACTCATAGAAGATCAACTCGTCTTTCCCAAAAACATATGTAAGAACCTATTTTTGTTTAAAATGTTGACACTGGTACCTTTTAGTACTTTTTGAATTGCATAGATTAAATGTTACTCTATAAGTGGTCATTCTAAAATTGCTAGTAGGGTACCACATGTTTTAATGTTTTAATGTTTTAATGGAACAGCCGAATTTAATTGTTTGACATTGTAATATTGTTACTCACCTAAGGCTTTTTTAAAAATCTTTTTGACTACCATAGTATATTCTCACACTGACTTACATACTGTTACTGAATAAGCACTTCTAATTTATTTATTATTCATGTCAAGTGACAGGATATTTACCAATTAATACACAGACATTTTTAAACCTGCACATATTATATTTTTGTTTATACTTCTAACAGCACAAAGTGTAAAATTTTGATATGTAACTACAACAAAATATCTTTTCTTATTACATCCCTTTTACAAGATGGCTCATATATTTACATTTTGTATGTTCTTTGGAAAACATTTATCATTATTTTTAAATCAAAAGCACTGCTTTTCTAAACAAGTGTGGACACAGAAAAACGTCTCGCCTGCATTCCGCATCAGTAACGAAAATAAATTTCGTCATAAGCATTACGTAAATAGCATAAAATATCCAGCGGCCTGTATAAAAAATATTGTCACCATACCCTGCATAGTTACAGGGGAACAGCCGTAACCCAAAAACTTAAAGGTAGTCGCTGGACCGTGAAATTGAGGTCAAGGTCAGGTGGAACCTACCAGAGAGTCATGTACTATTCATCAGCAACCTATATACCAAATATTGTCATCCTACCATGCGTAGTTACAGAGGAACTATCGTAACCCAAAAACTTTAACGTAGTCGCTGGACCGTGAAAGTGAGGTCAAGGTCAGGTGACACCTGCCAGACAGTCATGTACTAGTCATCAGCAACCTATACACCAAATATTGTCATCCTACCATGCGCAGTTACAGAGGAACTGTCGTAACCCAAAAACTTTAACGTAGTCGCTGGACCGTGAAAGTGAGGTCAAGGTCAGGTGACGCCTACCAGACAGTCATGTACTAGTCATCAGCAACCTATACTCCAAATATTGTCATCCTACCATGCGTAGTTACAGAGGAACTGTCGTAACCCAAAAACTTTAACGTAGTCGCTGGACCGTGAAATTGAGGTCAAGGTCAGGTGACACCTACCAGACAGTCATGTACTAGTCATCAGCAACCTATACTCCAAATATTGTCATCCTACCATGCGTAGTTACAGAGGAACTGTCGTAACCCAAAAACTTTAACGTAGTCGCTGGACCGTGAAATTGAGGTCAAGGTCAGGTGACACCTACAAGACAGTCATGTACTAGTCATCAGCAACCTATACACCAAATATTGTCATCCTACCATGCGTAGTTACAGAGGAACTGTCGTAACCCAAAAACTTTAACGTAGTCGCTGGACCGTGAAATTGAGGTCAAGGTCAGGTGACAGGTGACTGACTGGCAAGTACTCATCATAAGCTACCTCTGGACCAAATTTGATGGACCTAGGGCTTGGGCTTACAAAGATATGAAGCAAGATGTCAAGTGTTTACGCCGCCGCCGCCTGATTCCCATACATATGTCTCGCCTCCAGCGACGAAAGTCGCAGGCGAGACAAAAAATGATGGGTTTATTTTAATGTGTTCACTTTCTTTTCTTGCAGTAAGCAAAGTTTCAAAGTAGGGGTGAGAATAAAAAGACAAAATGTCTTGCCTGATTTCTGCATCAGCAATAAAAAAATTACCTCATCAGCAACATGTAAATAGCATTAAATTGTCATCATTTAAAATATACAATGTATAGTTTTAGAGAAACTGGCCCAATCCAAATACTTTGATGTAGCCACTGCACTGTGAAATTGAGGTTGCTGTCAAGCGACACCTACCAGACAGTCATCAGCAACCTATAAAGCATTGTCAGTCTACCATTCATGGTTACAGAGGAGCTGCCCTCATCCAAAAACTTGAATGTAGTTACTGGACCATGAAATTGAGGTCTAGGTCAGGTGACTGACTGGCAAGTTCTCATTATTAGCCACCATTGGACAAAATTTGATTGACCTATGGCTTAAGCTTACAAAGATATAAAGCAAACTCAAGTGTTTACGCTGCTGCCCTTGCCAAGGGATTGCCAAATATGTCTTGTCTCCTGTGACTATCATTGTAAGAGAGACAAAAATCCTACCTGTTTGAGGTTGATATGGAAGAGTTCATGGTGGGGACGTCTCGTGAAATTCCAGAATCTTTCAGACATTGGGAATATCTTTGCTTTGGTTTCTATGGCAAATCTAACAGGTTCCTGTATCCCATGGATGACTAGATCAACAGCTACAGTCAGGAACACTCTGGTATCTGAATTAAAAATAATGGGGCAATGCTCAGTCTCAGATTTCTCTTAGCCACATACATATACCTTCCAATTCTCCAAACAATACAGTTATCTCAGGAAATCCTCACAATATTTCCTTGCTTGATATACTTGTGAAATAACAGAACAGATACATGTACAATTAATATTTGTTTCTTTTAAAAACTTTCTGTACTGAATGTACTCGGAATTAACCATCATGTAAAATTTTGCAACAATACACACAAAAAACAATAAAAAGTTAAGTACTGTAATCTCTGGTGTGAATACTATTTACTCAAATGATTGGGCAAGTTTTATATACCAAAAATTAAATAAGTTAAAGATTACTTAAATAATTAGTAACAAGCACATTGGTTTGTTTGTTTTAATGATGTTTAAAGCTACTTTCAGCAATTTTTCAGCTATTTCATGGCGTCCAGTTTTTATTGGGGGAGGAAGCCGGAGTACCCGGAGAGAACCGCGGACCTTCAGTAGGAATCCTTGTCAATTAAGATTGGAGTCGAGAACACCCTGTCCGCAGTGAGACTCGAACCCGCAACCTCAGTGTTGACAGACCACGTGATCAATAGTAGACTACCTTAACCACTAAGCCATCGAGGCCCCCCAAGCATATTGGATTTTGTGTACATAATACATACATGTTTGTTTGTTTAAATATTGTTTAACGCCACTTTCAGCAATTTTTCAGCTATATCATGGCGTCCAGTTTTTATTTGGGGAGGAAGCCCGGAGTACCCGGAGAAAACCGCCGACCTTCGGTAGGAAAACTGGCAATCCTTGTCAATTAAGATTGGAGTCGAGTGCACCCTGCCTGCAGTGAGAATCAAACTAATACATACATGAATGTGTACCATAAATAGTTGTTTATAATATGCCTGAATGGTTTATATTATGCACCCAATCAAATGTACTTACAGTGATTCAATTAATCTAACTTTAACCTATATGACTACTTGTTTGTAATACTCAAAAGCTGATCCAATTATGTTTAAAGCAAGAAAGTGGGTATTATACACAGTTTATTACAGCATTTTACAGTCATTTATAACAGTATCTTGAAAGATGCATCAGATGTTTGTGCCAACTGCCTACAAATTTGAGAATAACAAACCTTTTGGTGTTTCTGTGTTGAGTACCATGAAGCAGTCCTCTGTAGGGTCCCAGTTCCCAGAAACCAAATAGTTCTTGCCATCTGTGTAACCCATTGACTTCTAGAATTTGCAGAGAAAAAAAAATCTCATATGTGAAATTCAAACTAAAACAAGTTTGTAAAATGTGTGTAGTAGATTTTGCTGGATGTTGGTGTAGACTGGGGGTTAAATTTAAAATCATAGATATAGGATAACACAAGTAAGGACACACAAAAAATGTCTATCAATTACATATCAAACCTTCTATACTACAAGTCACACACCCGTGGAGCCCATTTTTTGCTTTCATTTTTTTATGCCACATTTTACCTTTTTTATTATAAAAATCATGTAGATAAAATTTAGTTACAATCTGCTTGCTTTTCATAAATCATCCTTGACTTTTCTACGGGAATTTTACATTGTAAGACATCTACTTTTTTTCTAAAGGGACCTTAAGTCATTAAAAGTTTGTCTGCTTTCGTTATGTTAGATGAAATATGGACAAACTGCAAGAGTTTTCCAGCTAAAACTGCAAAGGACATTCCTAGAAGGATTTTTAATAAAGAGAGAGACAACTATCGATTGTTCACATACTCTTCCGTTCTAATTTAGGTAAAATTTCATTATGGAAAATCGCCCTATCAAAATGAAAAAAAATGCCATATTTCAGAAAGCTAAATATCTGGAGGAAGTAATTGTTGATTTCAAAAAGTACCTTTTTTGATATACAAAAGGAGCATAAGCTCGAACATATACTGTAAGCAGTTTTTATTCATCATGCAAAACTGTCAACAAAACATGTTAAGTTGTAGTATAATTAATCTTTTTGCATGTGATATGTTTGTCACCTAGACTATTATTTTTATGTAAGTAAAATAAAAGGTAAACATCAATCATACATGTCTTTAGTGAAATCAATATACCTAAGATCACTGAAGTCAAGTTATTTATATTTAATTTGTATTATGTTGCTGTGTTGGACATTACAGTGACAATACACATCAAAATTGGAACATCACTTTATACAATAAGGAAGACAAAAATGGTAGTTAACCTTATACATGTATATTTATCATACAACTATAGGGAAACTTTTGCCCAACGGCAGCACCTCTCTCTTTCTACCTGTTAACTTAGTGTCATGTTATTTTGTATGAATCTAAGTTCTATAACAATTGGTATTAATGACCACAATTAACCATCAGTTCAAAATATAGCAATGAAAAAATTTTCCTGCCAATATTAACATTTTAGAGCAATAGATTTGTTAAATTTAAAAAAAAATTGAAGAATGTGTCCATGGGACACAGATGCCCCCGCTTTATGAAGTCCCAAACAGGAAGTAGTTGTCTGACAGGTCTGAAAGTTGCTTAGGACGTACAACTTGTGATACAAACCACCCTGCCAAATTTCAAATTGTTCTCATGTATGGTTTCTGAGAAAAGCTTGACGGAAATTCGTTCGTCCGTACGTACGTACGAACAGACGGACATGAGTAAAACTTAATGCCCCCGACATGTCATCGCGGGGGCATAAAAATCCTTCAAGGACAGAAGTGGCCAGATTTTGTTAAACAGGAAGGAGGTGAGCGACAGACCTGAAATCAAATCCCAGGTTATGGGAGGTCATGCTGATGCTGCATACCAAATTTCAAGAGAGTGTGATTAGTAGTTGCTGAGAAAACTGTTACGAACATTTTTTCCCCACCGGCCCGACATTCACCATAGTATAACCCGGATTTTCACTCCGTGAAATCTGGCCAAAAATGCCAGATATGAAATATTTGTAAATGGTGAAAAAAAAAGCCAAGTTTAAATACATAGCAATACATTCTCTATCCGGTAGAGACATTTACACTTTAACATGTAAACAGTGTCCAGTATTTACACTAACCTTAGAGTCATTCTATATCATCATTATGTATTGAAACAACACCTAACCATCGAAAAAGGAATAAAGGAATATTATGTTTCAATTTTTAGAAGATAACGAAAAACACTAATTTCTGAGCATCTGCCAAACAAAAGTTGAAAATCTCTACATGACATCTTGTCAAGAATATAAAACAAATTTGCAAGTCTTACAAATTTATGCTGGAAACTAATGCAATTAAGCCAGACATTCAGTCAGACAACTTAAAAATTGTGCCTGACCACATCAAAAATGTACCTTTAATGTCCAGTAGTAAGATATATTTCAGGAACATAGTACATGTTTCATAGTTTAGTTAAGTTTGAATGTTATTTAACGTCATCTCAAGGAATTTTTTAGTTATATCATGACTTCCAGTTTTTTTGGGTGAGGAAGCCGGAGTCCCCAGAGAAAACCCCCAACTTTCATTAGGAAAACTGGCAATACTTGTCAATTAATATTGGAGTCGAGCATATCCTGCCAGCAGTGAGACTCAAACCATCAATCTCTGTACTGACAGACCAAATGATCACTAGTACACAAACTACCTTAACCACTCGGCCACAGAGGCCCCTACATGTTTTATGAATGGAACAGCTGTTCATTTACCATTTCAATTAACTGCATATCACCATCTTTGACATTTCTTCCTGGTGAAATCAACAAACCAAAGCATCTGTAATGTACAACATAAAAATAAATAGCAACAATATCAGTCTTCACGAAATCTTTCCAAAGAATGGTGGACATTCGGTCCACTAACTTCCCCAGAAATGCTGGACCGAAGCAGCTTTTGCCGGACCAAATTTGTCTGATGTTGCCATTGTTTACATTTAACTACTAAACTAGCTACCTTATATGCATGTAGATACAGACCTATATCATACATAAAAGTTATTGTAAACATCATACTATTCATAACTGTTATAAACAAGCTGTGTATTTCTGGACAAATGTGTCTAAAGAATATAAATAAAATAACATTTATTATACACAGCAATACTTCACAAAGCTGAAAGCAACTGCTCAATGGGACACCCATCTACAGAAATCCTCAAGTGGTCATTGATAACTAGTTATCTTTATTCTTCAATTTCAGCTTACTTGTATATATTTTATATATTATCAAAGCCAATGATTAACATAAAATATTTTGTTAATGAACTTTTGAGTTTCAACCCCATTTTAAAGTGTTTGTTTATCAAATAGTTACGATTTTTCATTAAAGGCCGTTGTAGTCTACTTTTTTCCTCATTTTCGCTGTTGGTAATTAGACGTATCCCGGAAATAAACAAATGGCGCGTAATCCATTTGCCCAACTAAAATGTTTCAAAAACGAGTTAAATACGCAGGATCTTTGCAATTTTTATTGGTTTTACATATTTACTCAAACGTTGGAAGTCGGTGTGAATCAGTATATAAGTATTTTCTGTGAATGAACCATCAGGACAACTTGAACTTCGATAATAACAATGTCGGACTTTCGGACCGACGAAACACGATTTTTTACCGGTCCAAGCGTTATTATATCGGTTTTGTCCGTCGGACCGACGCATTTCGTGAAGACTGCAATATTAAAGAAATAAAATAGATTTATTTCATGAATTTTTGACCCACAGAGAAACCTAGCATGTCCCAAGGTGGCAGAAAAGGGGAGACTGTCTTGTGGGATATCAGGTCATAATACGGAAAGCCTGGTCATGGACCATATTGAGTGATGTGTTTGGAGAATGTCATATTCCTTGCACAATAAAGACCACTTTTGTAGATTTCGATAAAAAAGAGTAGGCTCGTTGTAGCTGCTACATAAGAATAAATTTTCTGCCCTACATATACCTAATACTCCATACTTTTACAGTGGCATTCAAAATTGTGTTTCCTGCATCGTCGGAAACCCACGTCCGGTCGCGTTCTCGCTTTGCTACCACTTACCGACCGTGGGCACACTTGTAGATATTTTCTCGTTTTCATGAATATTCATTAAATTTAATTATCCAATGGGAACGACGTTTATTGGATAAAACAATAATTATCCGAAACTACGTATGTTATGTCTTTTTTGATTAGTTGTCACGCTTTAACAGAAGTAAAAGTAACCAATCAAAATAGGACATTTAATATTCATGACAAGTGTGGACACAGAAAAACGTCTCGCCTGTATTCCGCATCAGTAACGAAAATAAATTTCGTCATAAGAATTACGTAAATAGCATTAAATATCAGCAGCGGCCTGTATACAATATATTGTCACCATACCCTGCATAGTTGCAGGGGAACAGCCGTAACCCAAAAACTTTAACGTAGTCGATGGACCGTGAAATTGAGGTCAAGGTCAGGTGACACCTACCAGACAGTCATGTACTAGTCATCAGCAACCTATACACCAAATATTGTCATCCTAAAATGCGTAGTTACAGAGGAACTGTCGTAACCCAAAAACTTTAACGTAGTCGCTGGACCGTGAAATTGAGGTCAAGGTCAGGTGACACCTACCAGACAGTCATGTACTAGTCATCAGCAACCTATACACCAAATATTGTCATCCTACCATGCGTAGTTACAGAGGAACTGTCGTAACCCAAAAACTTTATCGTAGTCGCTGGACCGTGAAATTGAGGTCAAGGTCAGGTGACACCTACCAGACAGTCATGTACTAGTCATCAGCAACCTATACACCAAATATTGTCATCCTGCCATGCGTAGTTACAGAGGAACTGTCGTAACCCAAAAACTTTAACGTAGTCGCTGGACCGTGAAATTGAGGTCAAGGTCAGGTGACACCTACCAGACAGTCATGTACTAGTCATCAGCAACCTATACACCAAATATTGTCATCCTACCATGCGTAGTTACAGAGGAACTGTCGTAACCCAAAAACTTTAACGTAGTCGCTGGACCGTGAAATTGAGGTCAAGGTCAGGTGACACCTACCAGACAGTCATGTACTAGTCATCAGCAACCTATACACCAAATATTGTCATCCTACCATGCGTAGTTACAGAGGAACTGTCGTAACCCAAAAACTTTAACGTCGTCGCTGGACCGTGAAATTGAGGTCAAGGTCAGGTGACACCTACCAGACAGTCATGTACTAGTCATCAGCAACCTATACACCAAATATTGTCATCCTACCATGCGTAGTTACAGAGGAACTGTCGTAACCCAAAAACTTTAACGTAGTCGCTGGACCGTGAAATTGAGGTCAAGGTCAGGTGACAGGTGACTGACTGGCAAGTACTCATCATAAGCTACCTCTGGACCAAATTTGATGGACCTAGGGCTTGAGCTTACAAAGATATGAAGCAAGATGTCAAGTGTTTACGCCGCCGCCGCCGCCGCCGGATTCCCATACATATGTCTCGCCTCCAGCGACTTTCGTCGCAGGCGAGACAAAAACGAGAAAATATCTACAAGTGTGCCCACGGTCGGTAAGTGGTAGCAAAGCGAGAACGCGACCGGACGTGGGTTATTGACGATGTGTTTCCTGCTTCCCTTTTTATGTTGATTTATTGTTTGTTAACATGTTCTCATTGTGAAAATATCTGAAATACTGCTCACAGGATCTAAAGCAAACATCCAAACAAACAAACAAACAAACAAACAAGCAATGTAAGAACATGTAAATTACTTTGATGAACTTTTATAACAAGAGGCTACAGGTAACATATAATACAACATGTAGCTTAGACTGAAAATAAAACATTGTAAGTAGACATTGTTTTGCTGATTATTTTTATAATTCACAGTTTCACTGTCTATTTTAGATTAATTGCCAAAAAACTATTCAAGGTATTTTAAAAGAACTCCTGTAAGGAGAAAATACAAAGTAATCGATAAAAGCAACAGAAGAAAACAAAAATATTAGGAAACAAGAAAATGTCTTAGAGAGACTGATGTTCATTTTGGCACATATTGGTAAACACACTGATTCTCTAAATTGACTCAAGTGTGAAATATTTGGAACAGCCCTACAGAATTTTGTCAGTGATGACATCTCATCAAGTTGTAACTGTGTACAATGGTAATGAAAAAGTACTTGATAGGCTGTTAATATTTTCAATTCATGTAGCACATGCAATGACAACTGTGGATAGAATTGCTCAAGCAATACTAAGGGCCATAATTTTGTCAAAAATCATTGGACTGGAACAGTATTTGAACTTGAACTTGTCCTCATCATGATTTACTCACAAACTAAATATCAGCTCAATATCTGCAAGTGTTTAGAAAAAAGTCAGGAAAACCGTATTTAAAAAAAACAAGTGTGGACACAGAAAAACGTCTCGCCTGTATTCCGCATCAGTAACGAAAATAAATTTCGTCATAAGCATTACGTAAATAGCATTTAATATCAGCAGCGGCCTGTATACAAAATATTGTCACCATACCCTGCATAGTTACAGGGGAACAGCCGTAACCCAAAAATTTTAACGTAGTTGCTGGACCGTGAAATTGAGGTCAAGGTCAGGTGGAACCTACCAGACAGTCATGTACTATTCATCAGCAACGTATATACCAAATATTGTCATCCTACCATGCGTAGTTACAGAGGAACTATCGTCACCCAAAAACTTTAACGTAGTCGCTGGACCGTGAAATTGAGGTCAAGGTCAGGTGACACCTACCAGACGGTCATGTACTAGTCATCAGCAACCTATACACTAAATATTTTCATCCTACCATGTGTAGTTACAGAGGAACTGTCGTAACCCAAAAACTTTAACGTAGTCGCTGGGCCGTGAAATTGAGGTCAAGGTCAGGTGACACCTACCAGACAGTCATGTACTAGTCATCAGCAACCTATACACCAAATATTGTCATCCTACCATGCGTAGTTACAGAGGAACTGTCGTAACCCAAAAACTTTAACGTAGTCACTGGACCGTGAAATTGAGGTCAAGGTCAGGTGACACCTACCAGACAGTCATGTACTAGTCATCAGCAACCTATACACCAAATATTGTCATCCTACCATGCGTAGTTACAGAGGAACTGTCGTAACCCAAAAACTTTAACGTAGTCGCTGGACCGTGAAATTGAGGTCAAGGTCAGGTGACACCTACCAGACAGTCATGTACTAGTCATCAGCAACCTATACACCAAATATTGTCATCCTACCATGCGTAGTTACAGAGGAACTGTCGTAACCCAAAAACTTTAACGTAGTCACTGGACCGTGAAATTGAGGTCAAGGTCAGGTGACAAGTGACTGACTGGCAAGTACTCATCATAAGCTACCTCTGGACCAAATTTGATGGACCTAGGGCTTGGGCTTACAAAGATATGAAGCAAGATGTCAAGTGTTTACGCCGCCGCCGGATTCCCATACATATGTCTCGCCTCCAGCGACTTTCGTCGCAGGCGAGACAAAAATTAAGTCCAAGGGCCATAATTTTGTCAATAATCATTGGACTGTAACAATATTCGATCTTGATTGTTAACTCACAAAGGTTTACTCATATACCAAACATCAGCTCAATATCTTCAAGGGTTTAGAAAAAAATGTGGAAAAATGTTTTTTTTATTAAACATTTAAGTCCAAGGGCCATAATTTCGTCAAAAATCATTGGACCAAATAAATATTCAAACCTGATCAGAAACTCATCATGACTCATACACCAAATATCAACTCAACATCTGCAAGCATTTATAAAAAGAGTCTGTAAACTTGTGTGATGGACTGACGGACTGACAGGCGAAGTGCAAACTTAGTCCCCTTTTGACAAAGCCCGTAGGGGACTTAAAAAAAAGTAATACAAGTAGTAGAAGAAATACAATTTCCTTTTACCATTTCCTACCAAAATTATTGTCATCATGGGAACTATTGAAATAGAATTATTAACAGAATAAGACAATGTTCTACTAAGTCACTAAAACCAAACATTTACACATTACTGACCTTACAATCCAACCTCTTAAATGTCACATACAATTAGAAAATTGGTGGTACAGCATGAAATTTAAATTTAATTTTAAATTTCAGAACTTTACAATTTAAAGAAGAACAGCTGCTTATAAATTTGTACCTATGGTCAAACGTATCCATAAATTAAACCCTTTTTTGCAGGTTTATATCTCCAATCATTGCTACTTAAACATATTTCATAAACAACTGGTACCTTCACATTAAATAAACCAAAGATTATACAACCTGTGTTGTACCATTATACAATATTTATAATATACCTTTCAATCATTAATTCTGTATCACCAGTCTGTGAGACATTTATAACTATTTTCTTTTCATAATTACTCCTAAACTTGAAGACACTTTTATCCTTCGGACATGTGGTAAGACTTCCCTTCCCATCATCCTCCTTGAATTCTAAAGAAACATTAAATGTTGTCACCAGCTCTTGCTCTGACAGACTAGTTGACTCTTTCATTTCTTTTGGTACTTTTCTAAAGGTTGTAGCAAAGCAGTACAAAATTTTAGCAACCTGGGCAGAGAAAAAATATAACTGTTAATACATGCATGTTCATCCAATATTCACAGATACCTACATATTAAACTGGTCTCAAAGGTTTGCCTGGTTGCAAAGCATTTGCCTGATAAATTTCTGAATGGCATACCATGATGCTGCTTTTAAGTTTGGGGTTTTGTTTGGAAAATGTAGGCAGATATATACAAAAAAGTATGATCTGTACACATGAAACCTAAATATTAACAAAAAAGTTTGTTTGATTATTTTACCTCAAGAACCAAATGTACAAGTGCTGTTTTCAAGCATTAAATCATGAATATCAAAATAAAATTGGTTACACACTCTTCTAGTCCAAGAATCCTTTGCCATCCAATGCTTTTCAGTTTTCTTTGTGTGTGGGATGTCAGAGAGCTCTCCATAAGCAAAACGGTCGTAGTCGACATATTTCATTGTCTCCAGATGTTATAAAACATTTTCGTCCTATTAAACTATGTATAATTCGCTTCTTTAGAAATTTTTCTCTATGGATCTTATCATCATACCTTCAATGAAGCTGATTTAAGAACTGTATTTAAGTCATGTTGTTGTCACATGACTATTTGTTCAAAATGTCTGTTTGTTTTTGAATGGTGTTGTAACGCCACTTTCAGCAATTTTTCAGCTATTTCATGGCGTCCAGTTTTTATTGGGGGAGGAAGCCGGAGTACTGGGAGAGAACCCCTGACCTGCGGTAGGAAAACTGGCAATCCTTGTCAATTAAGATTGGAGTCGAGTACACCCTGCCTGCAGTGAGAATCGAACCCGCAATCTCAGTGTTGACAGACCACGTGATCAATAGTAGACGAACTACATTGACCACTCGGCCACCGAGGCCCCTGTTCAAAATGAAAGTGAGATGTTGGAATGTAAGGGTATCAATGGAAATGAGCTAAGACATGGGCTTAAATCGATAGTATGATATATATTCATAGAGAAAAATATCTTTTTCGAGAGATCATGTTATTTCATTGTATATGTACCAGAACAACAGTAAAACCAAAGCTGGTTCTGCCTAATATTATAAATCTAACAAACATTCCTCAAACACAACAAAACTTACAGCTTCCTGTAATTCACATCTAAACACATGGCACTGGAAAATAGCATTGTCAGCTGAATCACCATGACTACAGGTGAAGGCAAAACATCTTTTCTCGTTACTTTCACTTGGGCCTCGTGCGCAGAACAGAATACGGTGAATTTTGTAGTTGGCAATTTCTGAATCATTCGTTGGATCAATTAATCTGAAAATTAAGATATACTGGTACAAATTTTTTTAGAGATAATCTTTAAATTTCATTTTTGATTTAAGATCCTTACATGATTTTGCCAATGAATAATACAAGATTTAACTCATATTTATAAGGGTATTAATTACAAATTTGTTTTACCTGAAAAGATCTTTCAAAATATACTACAAATATTACAGTTCTTGGATCTGATACCATAAAGGATAAACAATAGTAAGTATTTATTATTAACACCAGCAGATGATAAAGATATTTAAGGTTATGATTAACTTTCACCAAAGACAGAACAGAAAAAAGAATATTGGTAAATGGAAGAGTCAAACCACAAACATGAAATACAGTTAACAAAAACATGTACATGTACTACATGTCTGCTACTAGTATGAAAATACATGTATTAATGTACATGTACATGTCAATTTTAAAGTACGATCAATATAATTTGATGTACAGTAACACTTTTGGGAATGGATTTTACTCATTTCACAAAAGATTTTTAGGACCAAATTTGTCTAGTCAAGATCTTGATTCACACTAAATATTTTATCACAGATTTCATATTGATGTTCAAAGCCAAAAAAGCATTACAAAAGAATCGGTGCAAAACAAATGTACAATGTATAGGGTATTCTAGGTCCCTGTAACAGGAAATTTTTATTTGTACTTTTTTTTGCTGTCAAATATCTACATAAATTGTACAGCAAGTAACTTATTTGGTGTAATCAGTGGATTTGCATGTAAGGAAAAAACACTTGCATATGCATAACAAAAACAAAAAGTAAAGCAATGATTTAAGAATGTGCAGTTTTTATAGAAATACTGGTAAAAAATCAAACCAATAAAAAAGCGAACTTAAAATACTGCAAAAACACATTCATGTGCATTTGTTTCTAATTTATTTTAAATTTAAGGCAACTGTAATATTAGAGTATTACAGTTTTTCAAACAAGTCCCATGAGGCTAAGCAGGAGCTTTTACCAAACAAATGCAAAATTTTTTTGTTTGTTTAAATGGTACAACACAACTTTCACCAATTTTGCAGCCATAGTGTCCTGGTTTTTATTGGTGTCGGAAGTATTTCGTATAAAGACTGAATACTTGAACAATTCCTGTGTATATTAATATGAAATATTTCAGGGCTTTTAGGGTGAACTTTTGTTGTAAGACCAATAAATGTACAGGAAACGGACAAAAAATACCACAAACAGTTTTTTTAAGTTCCTGGCATCAATCAAATCTCAGATTTTTTCCAAGGCTTTGACCTGATACTACATGTACATGAATGTCCATCTTACAATCCTCCAAAACTGAGTTATTAAAAGTATTTCTGAATGGAAAGAATGTCTTCTCAGTTGACATGTACCTACCATTCAATCAATATAATTAATTTGTTACATATCACATGTACTTTAATTGTATTAAACTGAGTTGCCAGTTAAAGTAAGTACATGTATCATGATTTAAATTTTGTTTTCTAAATTAAAATGATCATGGTAATTTATTTAATGTACATATTTGTGATACCACATTAAAAAAATTCTGATCAAAAACACTCCATGTCTAAGGGCAATTACACTGTATGACTGATTGTATTTTTAAATTAGAAACAAATACATCAAGCAATTGGTTAAAACTAAACATGAAAAAGAGGCTCCAGAAAGGTGACCTAAAGTGTACAAATTGGTGCAAATCGTTTACAAACAGTTTTGCAGTGAAATTATTTTGTTTTTAAATATAAACTGTTCATGACATCACCATTCATGGTTGAAAGATGCTCATATCAAAACACCGCCACTCTCTGGAGCCACAAAAAGGGAAATAAGTAAAATGCATACCGAACCAACTTATCCTGTCTGACATGAAAAGATAAAAATAGAACACAATAATAACATTATAAACATTAGACAACATTATAACAGGAGTTCAAACTTTATAACAAAATAGTGAAAATACTTGTTTTAGGAATTTTAACAACATTTAAACTATTTGTTCTGTCTGTGAAAACAAGTATAGTAAATATATCAAAATAAACTGGCATATGGTAACACAGCACTTCTGTTTCATAAAAAAACATACAGGTAGACATGTACAAAAATGTACTACTGCTTAGAAAAATTGCATCTTGTGATATAAAAGCAAAAGAATAGCATGATCGCTTGTACTGCGATCATTTTCCTACATTGTGACCACCCTTAAAGTGGATAATCCATCTGAGGTATAGTTAGGGATATTCCATTAAAACCCGATATGGTGTAATGGATCTGTGACATGTTATGGGTGTCATTGTCATTGGTATATTAGACACTCGCATAGTTAGACACTGCACACTTAAGATAAAAATCAAAGAATGTGTCCATGGGACACAGATGCCCCCACTAAATAAAGTCCCAAACAGGAAGTAGTTGTCCGACAGGTCTGAAAGTTGCTTAGGACATACAACTTGTGATACTGAACCACCTTAGCTTGTCTTATTTCAAATTGTTCTCATGTACAATTTCTGAGAAAAGCTTGACAGAAATTCGTACTAAGGGACATATGTACCTTGGTACAAATGAAGTCCCAAACAGGAAGTATTTGACCAACAGGTCTGAAAGTCGCTAAGGACATAAAATTTGTGATACTGAACCACCCTGCTAAATTTCAAATTGTTCTCATGTACTAGTATGGTTTCTGAGAAAAGCTGGACAGAAATTTCGGACGGACATGAGTAAAACTTAATGCCCCCATAAAAAGGGACTTCATTGTAGGTTTGTTTTTAAACATCTGTCCTACCCTATCCTATTCTTTAAACAAAATAGCCCTAATCAATATATTGCTTAATTAGAAATTCATTAAAAAGTGTAACAAAAAAACAGTTTATTATGAACTACTACAGTACTCGTGCGGAAACAATATTTCTACACAATATAAGAGTTGCATCTCATTAGTATTGATCTTTTATATAATGGTAACTTAATGCCACTTTCATCAATTCTTCAGCTATATCATGGCCTCTAGTTTGTACTAGGTGAGGAAAATGGAGTACCTGAAGAAAATAGCATCCATCTGCAGAAAAACTTGTGATTTCAATTAAGTTCTAAGTTAAGCCCACCCTGCTGCAGTAAGGCTCAAACCTGCAATCTGACTGTTGACAGGTATGTGATCAATAGTAGATGACTAACAACCACTCAGTTACAGAGGCATTGTCTCTTTAGTATATCTTGGTGTACAAGAAATGGACTACACCACAAAGCACATATTTAATAAATAATACTTCAGCTATGTGTACCAGATAAGTAAGATAATCCTTTTTGGATCAAAATCATCATTGTGCTTCATACTTGCATTTTTTCTAAAGCAACAAACAACTAATAAATAGTAACAAAGTAACTACATTTACTGGTTTCTGACAAGGAGTGCAAGGTGCTATAAGCCAAGTTTATGAAAAAACGTTTTCTACCCACCTACCAACCAAATGAAGCCCTGCCTAAAAAAGTTTTTGGAGAAAAAAATTTTTGTTTAGCTTGAATAATATACAAAACAAAAGAACAGACTTATTAAAATTTTGAAAAATTAAATAATAAACTGAAATACCTAATTTTTAAACATTTTGAAATAAAACTCTAATAAAATCCCCCTTATCAAAACTCCATATAATCAAAATTTGATAGACAGTATGAAAATATCTGAAGAGAAATGCCTCCCACATGCAATAAACTGGATCAAAAAAAAAATTAAAAGGCAGGCTATTCTAGAAAAATGCATGCATGTATAGTTGAAATTTTGCTTTAAAAGCCTTAATATACTTAGTACATAAAAAAGTGATCTGGCCAAAACTTTAGAATATAATACCATGTACATGTACATGTACCATTGTCATGATTGTATGAATCCATTTATTCAGAATCCCATTTCCTGGAGAAGCCATTTAAATGTAATATAGTACAAAATATATAGGACAACAAAACCCTTGACTTTATTGGTTATCACCCCTGCAATGTGGACATACAAGAGTTACATGTATATAGAATTATACAAGATAAAAATAAAGTTCTGGTTCCTATTTTATGAAGGTACCTAATTAGGGGTAAATGTAAAGATACATTTGAAAGAAATCTAGCCACCAACCACTATGATGCATACCCAAAAATGTTTCAAATATACAGGATATTTTGAAATATGAATATTACAATATGTGTGCAGATTTTAAGATTTTTTATCCATTTGCTGTATTCCAAATGCCTTAAAAAATATTCATAAAATTACAGGTACTTATTATCTTTGTTTGAGGAACAGCTGTTTTTGGGATACTTCATTTCATAGATTTGGTTCTATTGGAACAACATGAAATTATAATTTGTCTAGCGAATTTTGTGTGTTACAAAGTCCACAACATATCAGTGTCCATCAGTATCATCACGTGGAAAATGAATCACAATTTATATATGGAAATAAGCACAGTATATGGCACAATACAACATCTAAAACGAAAGCTACAATTAAAACTTTCAAATATTTATTAGTTTTGAAACAGTGCATATACATGTACATCTAGATAAAGATAAACATAAATTTAATATGGCAACCCAGAACTGTGTTGACCATTCAGTAGTTTTACCATGGCAACCCAGAACTGTGTTGACCATTCAGTAGTTTTACCATGGCAACCCAGAACTGTTGACCAATCAGTAGTTTTACTACAATTACCTTATATTGCCCAGTGAAGTATTTGGCACTGAAAGAATGATAGGAATCACCATCTGGGTCTGTTCATTCAAAATGGCCATATTTCTGTAGATTTCTACCTCACTCCTTGGAGCATTCACAAGAGCACACCCAAGGTAGGTAACTCCATTGAACACAGTGTCTGTCTCCCCAAGAGATGTTGCTGGAAGTGACACTGATCTCTCTCTGGCTGTAATTCAACATATATATATTTATATAAAATGTATGCTTATGTTTTAATATTAGACATGATTAGAAATTTAGGCTAGACTTTAATTATATTGCAATTAAATTTTTTAATGAAAAAAAAATCATTAGATCTGTTGCATTTTTTCATTGCTGATAACCTATGATCAACTACCTTACATTTATCATACCATCACCATGGTTTCTATACATATCAACACCAAACGTTCACACATGTACTAGTACAGGGATGTGCATTGTATACATGCCCATAAAAATCAAATTAAATTGGCCTTCAGTTTGCTACATACATGTAGAAGCAGCACTCTGATTGGTTAAAATACATGCAGCATATACATATATAATATCAACCAATATAAAAGATTTCTTATATATCAATGAAGCCTTTGACTGATGGGGCAAGAAAAGGTAAAAGAGCAAGCCAGGGTTATCAACAATTAAAGGGAAACTTCACGAAAAAATGAAAATTGATATGTCATTCTTTAACTGAAAAGAAACACATTTGCCTCTTGATGTTTTATTATATTTTCAGTGGTTAAGTTTCTGCATGGAATTTATCGTGTAAAAAATGCACTTATGGAGGTCCGCCATCTTGTCACCATCTCGTCACTAGATGGCGATACTAGACATCCAAGTACCTTACAAGTCGTCGAATGATAATAACGCGAAACGGTCAATAACAGAAGGTTGTACTATAAGACAAGGTTGTGGAAAGATTACGTTTCGTATTCCTGATCTATATACATGTATAAGCAAAAAACCCACTTTTTTAACAAGTAGTTAACCAATTTTAAGCTTCTCCTTAAGATTATTTCCACAGACGCAACAGCGGTAAACGGAAAGAAAGTCACGGGGAAAAAAGTCACAGTTTTGATATGAAAAAAGTCCATAAATATTAATTAAATTGAAAATTATTCTTATTATTATTTTCAACTTAATCAAATTAAGCAACTTATTGAATGAAACTTTTGCGAAGTTGACTATTTAAGAAATAGCGGTCATTAAATGAAATATTTTTAAATACTTAAATACTTGTTATTATTATAATTACCGGTATTATTACTGGTAACATTTATTGTGCGTGTGCGTAACACAGTTTCCAAAATTTTACATGTGTATATTTGAGTTAACGTGTAAGTTTTACGTTTCCTCTGACATCTAAAGGTATTCGAAATCTTATATACATCCTGTGTTCTGACACTTCGGTGTATTCAAATCATACCTGTCTTGGCAGGAGGGGGTGTGCCTTTCTCGAATTACATGATTAACCTTTAATCTGGTTAGCTTTTGAAAAAGTCCGAATACTTCAAAGTCGGCGTCAAATTATCTAGTAATTGCAATAAACATCCTGTTTGTTTACCTGCTAATTCTGTTAATTCTTCATAGACGAGTAATGATTTACCTGTAACATTTTCACGTCCAGGTACAAATGCCGTTTCAAGACGTGCAAAATTATCCACGGAATTTTATTTTATATATAAAAATAATCATATAAATATATCTTTTATTACAATTATTATTTAGGTAAATTATATCTGAGTTAAATAAAGACAGGTTAAATTTGTGTCTAAAAATACTTCTATTAAAACAAAGATCATTAAAACATTAAAACGTATTTGGTAATCTTATGTTGTCAGCCGGTCATTAGTCATCGCCACAGTTTATATATTTTTCAAAGAGCTAATGCAGAAAAACGTATTTTTAAACTGGATTATTTATCATATTTACTGGATAATTACATTTATCACGTCACAAACGCAGTCACCTGTTAAAATTCTGTCAATATGGCTACCCCCATACACAAAATTTTACCACCTTTAATCCACTCTAGAAGCGTAACGGTAAAGAATACAAAAAAACATCAACAGGCAATTATATTTCTTTTTATTTGAAGAGTAACATATCAAATTTTCATTTTTTCGCGAAGTTTCCCTTTAAATTTTGTTTGATGATAAGATAAAAGATGTAGCTATATCACAACAAGATACGGGTGGATAGATAACTAAATACAACATTCAAAACTTAACAAATAGATTTACTAATTGAAGCCTGTTTAAACAAAGTACAAGTATAGATATTACTAGTATTCTTGTGAACATAGCCCAGAATTGATCAAAAATCCTGTATAAACATGAAAAAGAGCCGTATTAATTTGTACTCGGTACTACAATTTTTTTTACGGGGAGTCTATGGCTCATGAGGTTGGATAAATGACAACTAAGTACATGTGCCAAGTTTCAAAAGCTAATTGTCCATCAGCAATGTAGAAAGTTCACAGCTGATTTTGACCAAAATTGTTTTTATTGATCACATTAAATTATACAGAGGATACTTAGGCATATCCAAATGTAAAGACAACCTGAATTCATATCCCGGTAGTCAATCCCTTACCTATTCCAACATTTTTTAGACATGCATACCTGCATTTAACTGGTGTAATTTGGATGATAAATCACCAGTTGATTGGCTACTTTGTATCACATGATCAGTAAAGTCATCTGCTCCTGTTTCTTTAGCTAAAGAGTCAGTGGAGGTTAATGTTGATGATGATGCCATTTTTTCCAAAATTTCATCATTTATATCGCGTATATCTCCTGTTATTCTCAGTTTTGGCTCACCATTTACTACGACATATTCATCACCAGTGCTTGAAGAATCCAAAGAACTTCGACTTACAGTATCCTCCATCATCACTCAGACATTCTCAGAATTTTTTCATTATCTACAATGAATCAATTTTAAAATATAGTTTGAACAAAATTTAAGTACTTATAAAGGAAAACATAAGTGTAGTTTAACTCCCCTAACTCATCAGACATTTTATAAAAATACAATAAAGGAAAACATAAGTGTAGTTTAACTCCCCTAACTCATCAGACATTTTATAAAAATACAAAGCTGGCAAAATTTATGGGATTCAAGAATTGAAATTAGACAGAGCCATTATTATTTATTAAATAAAAAATTTGCAGTTATGATTTTTTTCTTTTTTTACAATGGTTAATTAAATGATCAAACATTGTACATGTACATATGCTAACATGCAGTGATTAAATTTAACAAAAATATGGCTTAAAGCCAAGTCATGCATGTTTAATGTTTAATTCAATAGGGTATTTTTTTATTATTTTTTACCTTATTTCTTCTGATAAAAATATGATGATATTAAATTTCAAAATCACACATGGTCCAATCACTATTTTCAGGCAGGGATCAATTTTACGAAGTTTATAATTTTGCATGCCGAATTGTCTTAATAGGCTAATCTGAATAAATGACTCAGGTTCAGTTCAAGTTACTAGTAAATAATTATGATGTTGTACAGTTTTATTATAAAAATGAAAAAAAAACTTTAAATCCTTTCGTAAATTTCAGGGCAGTACATCTGGACAATGTCTGACTATAATTTAAAGAATGGATGATATTCTTGAAAGCACCAAAATGTCACCAATGTCCGGGGTGGTGATACCCTCTGGGACTAACGGTACATCAACAAGGCATTAACCCAGTGGTTGCAAATTAAATGTCATTAAAGATACCAAAGTTATACAATTTACGATGCCTGTTTTGTATAATTACTTAGTAAGATGAAGGTAATATAAAATACAAAACACCAAGGGTACTGGAAAAGACAATTCACAAATCAAAGTCCAAAAACCAGCAAATTTATAAATCAAACGCCAAAAATAATGCAACTACAGCAATGTTCTGACTTGGTGCAGGCATTTAAAAAAAATGGTGGGTTAAACTTGGTTTTATGGCATGTCAAATCTCCAGCTTCCATTACTGTAGTACTTGAATGAGTGGGTTTGTTGGTGAAAATGGTTGCGTATCAAGGAAATTTTATCTTATGGCATAGTAAAACTTTTAGACAATGACTGTTTAAATGAAAAAATCAATTTTACTGTGGTCAGCACTAAAGTGTGACTAATGGGCTAGTTGGGCTTTTGATACCCTCAGCATATTACTAGCCTAGTCTTTATGAAGTATGTCCATATCTTATAATTTGCATGATGCTTAATATTTTACTGCACTTCATCCACCAAACAAAGTAAGAACTAGATATCAATGAGTCTTGAGATGGTATCCATCTCTGTGGGCTCTGTCGACCTTGAGGTAAAGGTCCAAGGTCATCAACCATGGTATGCGACACAACGCCTTAATATTATCTACCCACATTCCAAATATCAAAAGCCTGCCTCAAAAAGATACAAATTATGGCCAGGACATGAATTTGTCATTCAGAAAGCGATATTGTCACCTTAAGGTCAAAGTTCAAGGTTAAAAATGTCTCAGGCGAAGAAGTGGCCATATCGTGGTCCAACTTAACCCTCTGACAGTCATCTTAAAAAGGTGCCCTCGATCATCTTCAAAAGGTGCCATCGATCATCTTCAAAAGGTGCCCTCGATTATCTTCAAAAGTGAAGTGAAGTCGCCCTCTCATTTTGTAGAATCACCTGATGTTTCCTTGCAAATTTTATTCGAACTTTGGTAAGAAATCTTGTATTTTGATACTGCGTCATGTTTATTATGTTTATGCCCCACAAAGTTCAAGCACATGTGTGATTTTTATTTGGTATATATAAAGCGTAGGTTTACAATACGACCGGAAACCAGTTCAGAGGAAAAGAACATGAAAATTCCAAAGGAGATATGAATTTGGTGCCCGAGATTGCAAATAAACTGAAAACAAAATTAAATTAAATATTTTTAAATACTTTTAATAGTGAATTTTACAATTTTAAATTAACTACATTATATTATACTGGTATGTGTCACAATGATATAATTTTCTACTTCCAGTTCAAATCTCTGATACTTTATTCTAAAAAGAAAAACTGTTAAAAAACATATAACATTAAAAATGCAAATGCCAACGTAACACTTATTTAAAAAAAACAAACAAACAAAACAGGATGCTTTCGTTACATATAATGCAACTTTTCCCTGATCGTCCACCACTTCTCCCTGTCAGCTCCCCAAAAAAGAAGTGACTTCTCCCTATAATTTTGACCCAGCACGAGCCCTGGTCAACAACCACAGTATGTGACACATCACCTTGATATTATCTACCCTCATTCCAAAAATCAAAAGCCTACCTCAAAAGAAAAAAAAAATTAGAGCCTGGACATAAATTTGTCATTCAGAAAGCAATGTGACTGTAAGGTCAAATTCAAGGTTAAAGGTTATCAACCACAGTATGCGACACAGTCTTTATATTATCTACCCACATTTCAAATATCAATAGCCTACCTCAAAAAATAAAAAGTTACAGCCCAAGCACAATTTGATCACTATAGGCGGATACCCTATATAAATATCTAATTTATACATTATTTAAAATGTCATATTTACTACCAACATTATAAAATACACAAGAAACACTACGGATATGTGTACTTGGTTTGGCATACAACTACATGTATATATGTTACACCTATCATATTTCTATGATTTTTCTTTACTAAGCAATGAATAAAAAGTGAAGTTAAGAGTAAAATATCTTGCATTTATTCCTCTAAACAAATGGTTAAACAATAATAATTTACATCCATTTCAACCAACTAAATACCTGTGCAATACATATTGATCACCGAAATTCAAGTGCAGGGGCTGCTGTAGCTTCTAAAAAGCTGGTGCCAAAAAAATTGCCAACTGCAATTTTCCATCGCCAGTTTTGTAAAAGTGTTGCCATATTAGAAATCACTATATGACCTGGCCATATTGTTTAACATTGTGTGTGACATTTGGTCAGACACCCTGAAATTGAAAATATTCTGGAACGTCGGACAAAATCCAAGTTTGCCAGACTCTTAATTCAATTTTTCAAAAGTTTGGTCTCGAGCAGCCCGTACACTAATTTTATTTTAATCATGAAAATATGTGTGATTTCTTGTTGGCAGAAACCAAAATTTTACAGTAATTTATTAGAAACATCTATTCCCGTAAAACCGGAAACACTGAAAATAGAACTAGGCATATGTAAGTTTTTTCTAATTACGAAATTAAGATGGACATCTGGTCCAGTAATCACTCAACAACGACGTCAGTTTTCATATCTGTATTTTATTAATTACATTATAAAAAAAAAATATTACTCCAAAATTAAAATAAGTTTGTTTTGTTATTTTTATAAATTAATGAACAGCATCAATTGTTTTATTACACGTCTATTCAAATCTGATGCAGGTAAAGCCGCTTTTCATCAGACAACTTTGCCGATTCATTATTGCCGATTTCCATTTAATAACTCCAAATAACACACATGTCACTGGATACTACACAATACACGTGTATTTATTACCATAGAAGCCGACAAAGGATCTTAAATGATGCAATCGCCGATTACCGCAATATTTTGCAAAATGAAAAAAATATCGCAATTGGCAACATTGGCGAAGCCCATCGCGGGCCCTGAAGTGTACTACCATAGAATGGTAACTTTATAGTGAGCATCACTATACGGTTACATTGCGTGTAAAAAAGGTCATGTGATCTTTATGAAAAAATTCATTTCAGATGCTAGCCGAGCTATCAGAAAAAAATATTGTAGACAAGCACTAAAATAATATAAAAAGAAGACAAAAATAATTTTTACATTGATCAAATTTAAGTGTTTAATTCCTAAATAACTTCTAAAATGTCAGAAAATATTTTTGCAATTTAAAAGATTATTTTAATATATAGATTTTTGTGACATCACCAACACATTACAGAAAGACATCACTTCACTAATGGAATGTGGAGGCACTGTTTTGGCGCTTTGAAGTTACGACATGAACAATTAAAGACTTCGCATTTAAGCCTCGACTATCTTTATATTATTTCTTATTCACAAAAATCGTTTGAAAAATCTAGATAACAACAGAATATTTACAACACTCAATTAGTAAATACTTTAGACTGTCTTTTGACAGAAGTTGGAAATATCATTTATGTTCAAATTTAGATGAATTTTTCATACAAGTGCTGAAGTAGTTGTACACTGTCAGTAGACATGGGTACTGTGACAGTTGACACCTGTCACAGTACCCATGTCTACTGACTTGACTACTGTCCAGACTGGCACTATATAGACTGCCAAAAAGATGAAATAATCCGGAGCAGTTTAACAACTTTAAAGATGTTATGAGGTAGGAACTATATTTATAATCTTAGAATAACCTTATTTTCGGAAAGACAAAATGAATCAGCATCACTAATGACTAAATAACAAGATTCCGCAGTTTTCGGCGACTGAGATGTTGATTATGGTGGCGCTGTATTTCCTATTTCCGATTGATGTCATGTGATCGGCAAATATCGTATATTTCCGTTATCGAACGGAAACACCCTTAACAAGCAGACGAATTTATTAATAGAAAGGCATTTGATAGTACTGCTGTAAGAATGTTTGCCAAAATATATGATAAAACAAGGTTGTTGTTTGTTTGTTTGCATTTATTTCTTGTCATTTCACCTTAGTGGCACGTGCAACTTATGACGTAGTACTATATAAAACGCTGGTCAACGTTGCTGCGTCAGTCAGTTTGAATTTGTTACAGAGAACGTAACTCTTTCTGTACAAATCTTTAACCAGCACCAACACAAGAAGAAGAATGGTAATGTATTTATTACGCATATTGTAGTATCACTAATTATGTGAATTATCAGTTGATTCATTAATATCAAGTGGTTATTGTATGCTTTTTTGTATTCAGAAAGGGGGGAAGGTTACGTGTGCATCCGCTTGCCGTCGTGGATGCAAATCATTCTTTGAAATTAACTGTTAACTATATGATTATTTAATGTTTAATTTTAACTTTACATTTTTCCTTGTTTCTAGCTATTGTGTTCAGGATAGCTTTTTATGGAACAAAATGCCAATAAATGAGCGTGAATACACAATGTAAACTCGTTTATTGACATATTCCATAAAAAATTATCCTGACCCAAAGTGTCTGTGGCTATCGTGTCATGCTTTAAAAATCAAGAATCAATTTGAAAATGTAATAAATTTTAAAACCTTTTTATTTGAATTAAAAGCGTCCAAGGGCTAGCATGTTGCAAATAAGTTCTCACCCTCCATCATGGATCATGATGTTTTACACAACTGCACGTTGAGTTATCTCCCATTTAACAAAAATATTAATTAAAAGGTATTTTTTAAAGGATTTTTTTTTTAAGAAAAAACAAATATCCATAAAGTTAAAATTCTTTGTGTGACATTGTCATTTATAGCTATTAAAAAAGGTATATAATTGTCAACATTTGGGCTGCCAGTTTTCACAGAATAAACTGCCTGTGGCCAGCATTTTCAAACTTTGTCTCACCAGAAAAGCTATACAAGTATGAATTCAAATTTAATATCTGTAGCCGTGAACAGCAGTGGTGAACCGCTCAGCAAATCAAATCGTCTATAATATATGACAATTACAATACCTATCACTATCAACCAACCCCTTTCACAAATTGATTATAGTATGACAATTATCAATGTCATCTAACACTATTTCCACCACAAACTTGCTGCTCTGGCACAAAGATTATTCTGATATCTTTGATAGATTATGATGTTAGTCACATCAACTAACCGATTGAAATTACAAATCTAGCTGCTTGGGCAAGGATTTACACTAACAGTCGCCCAAGGCGACTAAATATTGCATGGGCGAGTAAAGTTTGCTTTTCAATCGTCCAGGTGGCGATCTGTGATGATTTGGTTGATATCCGTTTCCACGAATTTTGCCCTGTCATTCTGAGCAGTAGCGGTATGTCTCCTTTATTTTATTTCAATATTGGTAAGATATCTTAAATATTTTTCTTTCTGCGTCATTGTTTATCCTGTTAACGCCACAGGCACTTGGGGTCAGGATATTTCTTTTTTATGGAATAAAAAGCAAATAAATGAATTTACAGTGTGTATTCACTCGTTTGGTAACTAGTCTGACATGTCTCATTGTGAAATATTGATTTCGGAAAAATAATATTTTTTCTTTATTATATAAGAACAAGGCATGAATCTTATCCAAGTTCTAAAAATAGCTTACGTTTTATTTACTGGAATCTCCACCTTTTATTTAAAAACACACTGTTCCAAGTGTCCAGTCAGGAATGAGCTATGTCCGTTTAATATTCTCTTGATAACTACCACTTAACCTCACTATGTTACATCGTATTTCATTAAAATTTTGTGTTTTCTTCTATCCAAGCGAACAACAATTTTTATCGGGACGGAAGTCACTTCAAACATTTGAGGGGAGATAATTTCCCGTACTTAGAGGGTTCCCGATAAGACTGCTTTACATGTAAAGTCTTAGTGAGTACCGTATTCGATTAATTTGGCGCGAAATTTAAAACAAAAAAGAAATAAGTCTCATTATAAAACAAATATAACGTATGGGTAATTGATGTCAGAATGTAAACAGGATTTCACATATTGAAACAAGAGTATAATTGCATGGTAAGATGCTCAAATTTTAACATTGAATGTAAATTTACTTTGCAAAATTATCTACCCCTTAATGTTTGAAGTGACTTCCGTCCTGATAAAAATTGGTCCCTTTTGGCTTTTACTTTGTACATAAAGCGTAGCAAAAATAATACAGGAAACCAGTTAAAGCGAAAGAATATACGAAAATTTCCGGATTGGGTATGAACTCCGGGCCGGAGATTGCAATTGCGATGCGGCTAGTGTTGAAATGAGTATTGCAATGATTTATACATAATAAAAATTAGTACAGGGGTTGAAAAAATTTTTGGGCAAGCCTATGCCCTGGGCTTTTTTAACTTTGAAACCCTAAGCCCCAACATAAATTAACCAAGCCCTAAAAATTATTGGAGAGATGATTTTAAATTGGATTTTGTTTGTTTTAATAAACGTGTACCATATTATTGTTTTGTAGAAAGTTCAGCATGTCTCTCGTACAACTTAATGGGATCAATTCGTAATTTTTTTGTACCCCTAGTAAGGCATCCTTTCTGTCTGAGAGATGGGGGTATTTTCTAAAATGTTTGCAATTCATTTCTTTCAACCCAGGGAAACGTGTCCTTCCATGATGGAAAGAACGTCCTTTTCCGTTTGTCTCTTTCATATTTGAGGTCTTTATTTTGTTGGGGATTAATTTCATTGTTTGACCCCGTTTGGTCTTCCGATGCTTCTGACTCGATCATCATATGCTTTCCTTTTTTCCGTTTTCTTAACCGTAAAGTTAAAGTTTAACAACGACATTTCTCAAATTCGTTACCAAAATTAATTGGGGGATATTTTGTACAGGGAAAGGAAACAAACTTGAATTGTTATTGATCAACGTTGCTAAAGCGCAGAGAAGATTAAGATCTGTCATGAATAGAAAATAAATATCGATTTGTTTTAGGATATTAAAATACATGTAGATTTATGAGTATTTATAAGACAATTTTGATGGTATACACTTTAAGAAACATTGAAAATAAAAACAGCATTTTATTTTTTGAAGAAAGATCAAACCCGACTGGCTTTTTTCTAAGAAAATCGGCAAGCCCGAGGTTTCAGTTTTTTAAGCCCCGGGCGTCGGGCTTTAGGAATTTTCAACCCCTGTAGTACTTTGGCAGTAACTTTCAGAAAAGTGAATCATTAAATACTTTTAATAGTGCATTTTTTAGTTAACTACATAATATTATTTGTTTCACAATGGTCTTTTTTTACTTCTGATTCTATCCTATCATTTTATTGAACAGTTTTAATTTATGGGAGTGTATTCTTTTTTATTAAAAAAAAATATGAAAAAATGTGGGCGCCTAATTTTTTCACTGGGCGCCAAAATTTTTTAAGTTAGGAGACCAGGTGGCAACCATTATAAAAAAGTTAGTGTATATCCCTGTTGGGGCAAGACGAAGAATGAAATACAGACTACATAACAACCGTCACATTGGTTACTTGAGATTAGAGAACATCCTTAGAAACTGACAATAA
Organism: Limnoperna fortunei; assembly: GCA_944474755.1. NCBI lineage: Eukaryota > Metazoa > Mollusca > Bivalvia > Mytilida > Modiolidae > Limnoperna > Limnoperna fortunei. The sequence goes on along the minus strand of OX104114.1, from coordinate 24,671,173 downwards.
TTATTCATATCAAGCTACATGTAGTAGAATGTCATGGGATTTATCACAGACACATTTAACAAAACAGTGATAAAATAATGCACTTCAATTGAAATTGAAGTAAAATGAAAAATGCTAGAATAAAAGACTAATAGGTTCTTTCATACGTTTTTGGGAAAGACCGGTTGATCTTTCACGAGTGATAGGAACGAGCCAAAAGACATAAAAAAATTTATGTCATGAGTGAAAGATCACACGAGCTTTCCCAAAAGCGCATGAAAGTACCTATTTCTTCCGTAAACCAACAACTTTCACATCGCTATATCCTATAGACTCCATTGTCTCTGACGTCCAATCAGAACACCAGAAACAAGAACGTCATACAAGAATGGTGTTATGTTTCCATAACAACAGTCTTGTTTCTGGCGTTTTGATTGGATGACTCAGCAAGTACAGATGTGTGCGCGTTAGCTCATCTGTACTGGGTCATCTGTATCAGAAATCGGTCATTTACGGAAGAATAAAGAACGGATACCAGTGTTGTAGCATATCCAATTAAACAGGAATTATTTGTGCAAATCTGGTGTTTCTCTTTTCAGCGTGAGTGTATTTCCATCCATGTCGGCCAAGCTGGTGTGCAGATCGGCAATGCCTGCTGGGAGTTGTACTGTTTGGAACATGGTATCCAGCCGGATGGTCAGATGCCCAGTGACAAAACAATTGGAGGTGGCGATGACTCGTTTAACACATTCTTCAGTGAGACAGGAGCAGGGAAGCATGTCCCTAGGGCTGTTTTTGTCGATTTGGAGCCAACTGTAGTTGGTAAGGTTACTTGTCAAGGATTTCCTGTCTTTATTTTTAGAGGCCTATATTCACACCGTACAACCGTTTTTCATCGCTACGATCATCTACCGACTGATCCGATCATTGTTGTGTGTTGACACGGAACTTGGGTGGTCAGTCGGGTAAGAAATACTAATTATTACTACACATCTATGCATAATTATAAATTAACCCAAGCGTCAATTGTTCACATATATAATAAAGTTTTAATAAGAATTGCTATTTTGAATAAGGCATTGATTTTTCTTGACATTTTACTTATTTTTCTCGAAAGTGTCGTAAGAAAATTAAACATTTTCAACTTCATCCCTCGTTTTCACAGAAAAAAGTGGTTATTGTATAAATATTGATCGGTAGATTAGTAGATAAATCTATCCCCTTCAAAATGGTATATGCAACAATACACAAATGTTAATATGTCGCGCGTAACCCGCTCTTGCATCCAAGCATGTGCATTAAAAATGGTCCGATCATCAACCGTCATAATTTACTTGATGATACGATCAAAAGATGTTCTATGATACATTCAAAAGCTGTTTGCGATTATTTAAATATGGACATTTATTGTCTGTAACTCGAAAACTGCCTGCCATTAAAAGTTGACTCGGGAATAGTGTTTTAAGGATGTATTCCTCTGGTGTTTAAGTCTCGTTGAAATCTCGTGTAAATAATTTTCTCGAGAACAAGACTTATAATTGAAAACTTTTGATGGATTTACATTATATGATGATCTACCCAAGTTGTGACAAAAATTATGTACATACGATCTGTAGTTTTGGCTAAGGATGGTCACTCTTCATATTTCAGAATCACGCTCAAATTTCGGAAGTCCTTTATACTTTACCTTTAAATACCTTTAAATACTGAAGAAATTTTTTGCACACTGACCCCCAATTTTTTTTATTTAAATTGATAGTTTAGACCATAATAAGTAAATTTTTATGAAATTCTTGATACAATTTCATGATTTTTATGATTTTCAGACCAAACACGTCACAATGTTAAAGTAATGTAAAATATAGAGGAGTCTGTTTCCCGCCAAATTTTGACGTCATATATCTCATGAAACTAGCACACGGACCTATGGTTTTCTGTTTGTCATTTGATAAAGTTGATGATTATCTATCATTTCTATTACAATTCATAAAATCTTTGATACAAAAAATTTCAGGAGTGACCATTCTTAAGCTAATAATTCCCAGGCCCTAGCATCGTTACCTAAAATAACGGAACTAAAAATAAAAACTGAGCTTGATTAACTTCCAATTTTTGTATGTGATTATTTGGAAATTGAGAAATATAAATATTTGCATTTATAAGCGACAAGAAATGTTATATAGTAATATCGTAATTTGCGGTCCTGGCAGCTGTTTAATCACAAAATTATACTTAAAATGTTTTAAATTACTTCTTTTCTAGATTCGGAAAAAACATTCTACAATTACAATTTGTATAAAAACATGTAGTTATAACATGTGATTGTATATAATTTGAACTAAAAATATACACATAAATAAAGTTGGTATATTTTTGTTCGATATCCTATTTTACCACTTATTTCATTCAATTCTTTTTCTCTGTATTTTATTTCATATGTGTTGTGACAAGAACATAAATGTGTAATCAGTTCTGAATACATATCATAACCTTTTGTACAATAGTAGCAAATGTATTTATGGTGCTGATCCATGATAGAATGGCCATGTAAAAAGTAATCTGAAAATAAAGGAACGAACGAACGTATGAATGAATGAATAAATGAAACTTGCTCCAATTCTATACGTCAAAATAAAAGCTAAACTTTCAGCTAAGAGTATGTACTGACTTTTCATTCAGAATCATTTTTGTAGTGTGTTAGGTGTGTGATAATCTTATATTAAAATTAGTGATCGTGTGTAATAAGTGCAGGAGGTGATCGTATCATTTTTCAATTGTGATCATCTTTTGATCGGATCATTCGACGGTTGATGATCGGACCATTTTTAATGCACATGCTTGGATGCAAGAGCGGGTTACGCGTGACATATTAACATTTGTGTATTGTTGCATATACCATTTTGAAGGGGATAGATTTATCTACTAATCTACCGATCAATATTTATACAATAACCACTTTTTTCTGTGAAAACGAGGGATAAAGTTGAAAATGTTTAATTTTCTTACGACACTTTCGAGAAAAATAAGTAAAATGTCAAGAAAAATCAATGCCTTATTCAAAATAGCAATTCTTATTAAAACTTTATTATATATGTGAACAATTGACGCTTGGGTTAATTTATAATTATGCATAGATGTGTAGTAATAATTAGTATTTCTTACCCGACTGACCACCCAAGTTCCGTGTCAACACACAACAATGATCGGATCAGTCGGTAGATGATCGTAGCGATGAAAAACGGTTGTACGGTGTGATATTGGACTTGTTCTAAATGATACCACTTGTATTTGTTCCCCAAAATCAATGGACAAAATTTATCAATTACCTTGTATAATATTTAAATTTCTTTCCACAATGCTAAGTACTTCATAAAGAAAATTTGAGAAAGCATGGTGCGGCAAACTTAAAATTGTGGCTTTCTGGTAAAAAAAACCATTTTTTTCATAGTGCAACGAATATTTTAAACCTTGAATGCATTTTTACCGAATGCAATTGCATTACAAAATTACACTCTTCCAGTGCTTCCCACGGTTGTTGGGATATTACTGGACATTTGGTCCAGTAATGACTGACATTTCTGGACCAAAAATGTACATTTTTTAAAATGAATGTCCATTGCAATACAACGCATTGAAGTATCCAAGTTTATTAATGTCTTGCAAAGTTATGGACATTAAAGTGGGATTCCGATTCTGTTTTCCTTATAATAATTATATTTTTTCACAGTTAATCCGGGGGTCACCACACTCTAAAAAAGTAGGAAGAAGTTACTTCTCCCTGGCAACTCAACAGGGAAAAGTGAGGCCCTGATAAGTAGATGCCAGGTAGGAGTGACTGAGGGAGACCATAAATATACTTGCAGTTGTGACATACCGGTACATGTACTTCTTTCTTTTATTTCACTAAGAAATATTTCAGGAGGATATCTCTTGGATTTTCATACGATAACTTTACTCGGATTTAACCCCTAAAAATATCCTTATTATTCGTGATAATTAAGAAACAACATTAAACTGCAGATACTTTTACCAGTATTCATTGAAAAAGGACACCAAACAATAAACCCCAAAATAATTCTTGTGTTCAGTACACTTGCACTTGCATAAAGCTGTGCTGAAAATACCCAACTGCTTCAAGGGACACACATCTACAAAGGTTATCAGGGGTCACCACACTCTAAAAAAAGTAGGGAGAAGTGACTTCTCCCTGCGACCAAACAGGGAGAAGTCAGGGGGACTGTATAAATAATTAATTTCACAGAAGTTACATACATTTTTCATGATTTACGTCAATTTCCAGGATTATTTCTCTCGTCTTTTAAAACCATAACACACTTGGATTCAGTTTTTTTTTTCTTTCTTTTTCATTATTATTCATGATGTGCAATATAAAACAGCACATAACCTTTATCATTAATCAATGAAAAAAACAACAGATATAGGGACTATTTTTCTATCTTCTTCAGTACTTGTAGCCGTACAAGGTATGCACAAATAAAAATAGATAACAAAAATATTTGTTTATTTGTAGACATAAACTTCATTCATGAGTTCTAGTATCATAATATTCCTAACAGTTTGTTATGAACATGCCTTGTTTATCTGAGCAAATTTCCAAAGAAGATAGATAGAATAACATTACATTAAACTCAGAAATAATTCTGTTCAGCACAACTTTGTCAATAATTACTATACATCTTTATTCTTTCAAGTGGAGCTCATATACTTATCAAAGAAAATTGTTAAAGTACAATACTCTTTGAAAGAACTGAAGTTTGAAACCAGTTAAAAGTGTTTGTTTATCAAAAAAAATTACGATTTTTCATTATGGGCCATTGTACATTACTTTTCTTCGTTGTTCACTTCCGGTAATTAAACAAATGGCGCGTAATACATTTGAAAGACGTAAATCGTTTGAAAATATCATGTTAAATACGCATATTGCTTTTATTGGAATTACACATTTACTGATAAATTGGTAGTCTGGGTGAAGTATTTGGAATAGACTTACAAGTATCTTATGTGAACGATTGGGCGACTTCGCTTTTGGGGTGCCTTAGGGCGACTTCACGTCCTAGTAGGGCGACTTTGTCACCCACTTCGCCCAGTGGTGAGCCCTGGATATTATAGTGTCATAAATGTCTAGTTATTGTAATTCGTATGATATGGTCCTATATAGAGAGTACCGATTTCAGGTCTGTTGCATATCTACTTCCTGTTTACCGACTTCATTCAATGATGTGAATAGCAGGGGTGTACTCAGTGTTCTAGGATTTTTTTGCTAACTGAACTTTACACGGGAAAGTGTCCTCTATAAACTGGCTTTCCCACATCTCAAGTAAACTTTCCCACAAAGTTTTAATGATGTGTTAATTTTTAAGTAAAAAATATACAGATATGTACCAATTGAAGATTTTCTTCTTGTACAGAATTGCACAATAGTTATTGTTTCCAAATATAAATGCACTGTATTCAGTACATTTATATTTGGAAACAACTATTTTCAATTCTGTCTAAGAAGCTGGCTTAGGTTTCTTGTTGTACATATTTTTAGGAAACTAACAGTACAAAAGCCCCATACATCTCAAAATATAATTTACAGATATTTGTACATAACAAATGTTCATTCTTGTCGATTTTTGTACAAGTCAAAGTAAGAAAAAACTTCAATATTATATTATTTAATTCATTACCAAATTTACAACCAAAAAAAACTAAAAACACAAAAAAAAAACCAACATAGAATTGTTTCCCCCAAAAAGCGGATTTTGTTCGTTTTACCGGGTTTGATTTGGTACTTACTGTGTTCATACTTGATCTCAAAAATGTTTTGCAGCAGTGGTGAAAACTCAAATTACAAGCACCTGTATAACATTGATCAAATTAAAACGAAAAATAATATCCACACTTGATTTTTTTATCGATTTAAAAAAAATAAACTATTGAACAAAATTAATGTTTATTTGTATCCTGCCAGGGCAAGTATGAAAATTTTTTCAAGAATCCCGACTTTTAATGTGTACTTGCCCACGGGTGACCAGGACAACAAAATTGGCTTTCCCGTGCTGAGAAATCACTTTCCACGGGTGACGGGAAATGGGAATCCTAGAACACTGGTACTGAGTGAGTGGTAGCTCACAGGTTTCTTGTTAATTAACTTACACTTTGAAGAGCCGTTTAATAGCAAAAAAGTATATATAAAACCCTGGGTTGTGAATCGATACCAGGATGCTCATTGCAATTGATGGGATCTCTTTGTTGCTCTGCCGATTTTAACATTGCAAAGAAGTAATAGATAAACTGTGATTTGCATTTAAATTAATTTCATCTGCATGCAGAACAAATATGTTGGAATTGAAGAATTTACTTCTTGGGTAATTTTTGTTTCTTAATATTAATTACCTGTATGGGGTTTCATAAAACATCTCAAATTTGTATTTTTCTCATCTTATACTCCGCTCAGATATTGACCTATCAGATTTCTTGAAAATTCAAATTTGAGGAAAACTTTATTTGAAACGGGCCATGTTCTATTATGCTCATCAGCTATAAGATTGAAGGGGCATTGGGTTCATTTCAACATTGTCACGTCAATATATTCGTTAAATATTATTTATAGTTATTTTTGTGCTGTAGATGAAGTACGTACTGGAACATATCGTCAACTCTTCCATCCAGAACAGCTTATTACTGGAAAAGAAGATGCTGCCAATAATTATGCTAGAGGACATTACACCATTGGAAAGGAAATTGTAGATTTGGTCTTGGATAGGATTAGGAAATTGGTAGGAATCCTGTACTAAAATCTAGAAAAACAAAGAAATTACTTTCTGCATAGTGTAAATAATTGTGCAGAAAGTGATTGATATAAATCTCATTTTATATTTTGTTTAATTATATTTTACCACCCAGTTGACCTAGTCGAAAACTTTAACAACGAGCTTTGGTGGCATGTAAAGAAGAGACTACTGCTATACATGTATCTAAGAATAGATTTCAGTAAAGTAATATTCCACCACACTATTCTTTTTAGTGATGCTGATTATTGACGTGAAAATAAATTAACAATGTAGCCTTTAATTTCAGGCAGACCAATGTACTGGTCTTCAAGGATTCTTGATTTTCCACAGCTTTGGAGGTGGTACTGGCTCTGGATTTGCTTCCTTGTTGATGGAAAGATTGTCTGTAGACTATGGAAAGAAGTCAAAATTGGAATTTGCCATCTACCCTGCACCACAGGTGTATATTAATTAAATTTATGCATCTTGTTTAGTTTTATTTGTTGTGCAACATGAAGGCAAAAGCACATTTGGAATTTATATTAAAAAAAAGAATACCTTAAAATCAATGCAAGCAAAATTGCATGTTCTGCATTTGAAATGACTTAAAGCAATGATTTTACATTTTTTTCAGTTGAACAATTTTGTATCCCCACATTTAGTCTTGGAATTTCTAGAAAATGTCAAATAAAGACTTGTATGAATAAATATCCTTTTACTTTCGTAATTGTGATGAACAGCAATTCTGATTAGATACTAATTTTTGTCAAACCAATGAAAACATAGGATTCAAAATCATGTGGCATTAAGATATTAGGATATAATTTTGACCTATTCAGGAAAAAAGACCTAAAAAACATATATATATATATAAATATATGTCAAAAAAATTGAGCTGGAACATTGAAAATGTGTCATTGCAACAAGTTTGCGTTGTCACAAATGGAATGTTTGGGTTTGCATATTTATTTTAACTATAAAGTTTATATGGATTAACAACTTACACAGTCCTCTTATAATGTACAAATTTTACTGAATTGCAGGTATCTACTGCTGTTGTTGAGCCATACAACTCCATCTTGACAACTCACACAACCTTGGAGCATTCTGACTGTGCCTTCATGGTTGACAATGAAGCCATTTATGACATCTGTCGTCGTAATCTGGACATTGAAAGGCCAACTTACACTAACCTAAATCGATTAATTGGCCAGATTGTCAGCTCAATCACAGCTTCACTCCGCTTTGATGGTGCTTTGAATGTGGATCTTACTGAATTCCAAACCAATTTGGTACCATATCCACGTATCCACTTTCCTCTGGTAACATATGCTCCTGTCATTTCTGCTGAGAAAGCTTATCATGAGCAGTTGTCAGTAGCTGAAATCACAAATGCTTGCTTTGAACCAGCCAACCAGATGGTCAAATGTGATCCCCGTCATGGAAAATACATGGCCTGCTGCATGTTGTACAGAGGAGACGTCGTACCAAAAGATGTCAATGCCGCCATTGCTACCATTAAAACCAAAAGAACAATCCAATTTGTAGACTGGTGTCCAACTGGTTTTAAGGTCGGAATCAACTACCAACCACCAACTGTTGTACCTGGAGGAGATTTAGCCAAAGTTCAAAGAGCTGTCTGCATGTTGAGCAACACCACTGCTATTGCAGAAGCTTGGGCCCGTCTGGACCATAAATTTGATCTGATGTATGCTAAACGTGCCTTTGTCCACTGGTATGTAGGAGAAGGTATGGAAGAGGGAGAATTCTCTGAGGCTCGTGAAGATCTTGCAGCGCTGGAGAAGGATTATGAAGAAGTTGGAGTGGACTCGGTTGAAGGGGAAGAGGAAGAAGGAGAACAAGAGTATTAGAAACGTTTTTCTGAAGATTAAACTTTAAAATGAAAATAAAAATTGTTGCAAATAAGTTTCAATAAAATTTTGGAATGTTATTACATTTTATCAAGCTCATCTGGCACAATAGATTTAGGCATTAACTTGCTTCCATCATCCACCCCACCATCACTACACTTTATTTTTGGAACTTCCCAGATAAATATTTGCTTGCATGCATTAGTTTAAAACATGTGTGCTTTTGTCATCACTTGGCCGTCGTTGTCTGATCTGACATTAACAGACGATGCCAAATTTGAAATTTTAAAACCGGACAGGAGATCGAGATTTAGAAGAATTTTACTGGACCTTCAATGCTTTTTCAGGAGCTACTATTTTGAAGAAAAGAAATGCAATTTAAAGGTCAATATTATTTTCCAGTTATGATATTTTTTAAAAGACCATTGTACTCTACTTTGTTCAATAATTAAATATATCCTCCAACAAATGGCAGGTAATCCATTTAGAAATGCAAATTGTTTGGAAACGATGAGTGTAATGTGCACAATCTTTGCCATTTTTATAATTTTCGAAGTTTTACTGCTGCTTGCTAAAAAGTCGAGTCATCAGGCCCAGTACTTTATTGGTAAACGTTGGACCTGTCAATTTTTAGCTCGCCTGCCCAAAGGCCATGTGAGCTTCTGACATTGCTATGCATCCGCCGTCATTAAACAATTTCAAAAATCTCTGAAACCACTGAACCAATTTGACTTATACATTGCAAGAATGATTTATGGTATATTGTTAACAAATGATCCTCATTTTGAATGGATGCAATAATTATAGGATAATTAATTGGGCGTAGTAAATATCCAAAATATGATCACGAGTGCCGCATATTACGCATCTGATTAAACGAGTGCGTGGAACTTGTTCCGCGCACGAGTTTAATCTGATGCTTTATGCGGCATGAGTGATCATATTTTGGATATTCACGATGCCCAATCGATTATCCTATTTATTATACAGATCAAAATTGTTTTCGTAAAATTTTAATGCTTAATCCTAAATTTTATGAACGGCTGATGAATATCTGTATAGTACAAAACCGACATTTTTGTCGGGGAAAAAACCCGAGCGTGAAAATAAACGATAATTTTCACATGTGATTTACCGCGATTTCTGTCACTCGGAAAATTCGATATTTCATCTCTATCTATATAATAAATGGTCGCTGTTACTAAAAAAGAACATAATAAACTCACTTTATAACTCAAAACTTGAACAGATAGGAAAAATCTGATGGATCTTCTGCTGCGCTATTTAAAATATAGCTTCATTCTACTAGCCGAGTCTAGAGATAGACAAAGTACATGTGTACCAGAGTGTGACGATACGAAAGCTTTATATTTATTCGGCACAATTTGCAGTGTTGAACACAAGCTCCATAGCTTTTTTTAACCTAATATAAAAGCACATAAAACATAAATATTATGATTCATAAGACATAAAATTATAAAGTATCTGCTTGGGACAACAAATATGATAAGCTGAGAAAAATCAAGTTGCTGAACTTTACCAGGGACAGTCTATACTAACTAGTATAGACTGTCCCTGACTTTACCAACAAATATCGGTGCTTAATTTAGGCAATCTTTCACAATTATAAATTATCAGCTTTGTTATTGTTTTGAATTAATATTAAATAATTAGTGATTGAGAAAATTTAAACAAAGAAAGTTAAAAAAATAATTGCATTTAAGTTATTGAACTTAAACAAAATATTTTCTTTAATGGTAAAATATCAATGAATCGGACGCGGCAATCTGGGATTCGGCAAATATACGAGTTTCACATTATCTTTGTTTCTAAAAATAGATCGCTCTTATCAGTTCATAATGAGGCTAAGGGTGTATAGATCTCTATAGCTTCTGTAACTGACAATTCCCTACTTGCGGTAAACAAGATTTATCTCCCATTTGCAGAGTTATCTGTTCCTTAGAGCAGGTACTTTATAGTTCTCTGTGGGTAAAAAGTATAGTTTTTTCTACAATATTTTTTTATTCACATGTAGCAAAGCATCCGGTAAAATTTATTATGATATGGAAACTAATTCTGCAGTTTTTTAGTTGTACTGGAAGAGTTCAGTCCACGGACATTATTTTAAAAAAATAAAAACGTTATTTTTCCCTATCTGTTCAAGAATAGATACCTGCTGTTATGAAAGACAACTCTTGCAAATGGGAAGTAACTCTTGTATTCCGAAAATAGGGAATGGCATCTAATGTAAACATTAACCAAAAATACGTTCTAGATCAATTATGGATCATGAGATGTGTTAAAAGAAATTTTAAGAGAAAATGGCAATTTAAGCGTGTTTGTCATAGGGCAGATTTTAGTTGCCAGGTGTTGTCATTTAATCGGCTGTAGCCGATCGAAAGAATGCAACTTCTGATGATGGGTCAAACGAGGAGCTCGGACATTGTAGACAATTTCAGTCCTCTTCTTAGTTTAGATTCCATCAAGGAAATAGTATTTAAAGAACTTAATTTAACAGCCAAAGAGCGACTATGGCATACGGACCTTAGACAATTTTCGCCGTGCAATTTTCATTAGGGTTATAAATACCTAGTAAATTAATAGGACTAAAAAACACGGTGACTTCGTTATGAAAAAAGGTGACATATAAAAAGATAAAATCCTACAATTTTTTCCCCAAAAGGTAGTGTTACCCCAACATGTACATGTATAATCAAAGTTAAACTTATGAAAAAGTTAGTCCAAAGACACAATTATATTATTCAATATCTTAACCTACAATTTGTATACTTCCATTCCCAAAGTGAACATTTTGAAAAACAATAACATGAATAATTCATCAAAAGTTTTCTAGCCAAATGGTTAAAAATACCAAAGAAAATATGACTTTGAAATATATGAGGGGAGGAGGGGTCATCATCCCGAATTTCCGATCACAATATTAGAAAATCCCGAATTCCCGGTAGTACAATTGACATTTTCCCGAATTCCCGAAAAATTCAGAACGTTAATCAATAAAAAATTGTCCAGATGTTGTCAATTTGGCCAATATTGAAAAGTAGATCAACCTGAAGTTGCTATACTAATTTGACATAATGTTCATACTATTTTATTATTAGCAACGAACAGCAAGTTCAGCATTGTAATGGGATAAGCTAGAATGGCACTTGTAAACTGTGATAATATGATATTCCCTGGTCTTCGGAATCCCTGCGTACCAATGTAAGGTTTGACATTAATTAAACCATAAAAATTAATACCGGTAACTTTATATCCCGAATTCCTGGCGAAAAAAAATGTGTTCTTTCCCTTATCTCGCTTACGTTTTAATCCAAAATTCCCGGTCAAATTTTAACCAAATACCGAATTCCCGTTAAAACAAATGCCCAACCCTGGCGTCCCCAAAAAGGTTCTCCCTACCCTAATATATGGCCACCTACGTGAATTTCGACGATTTACCTTTATTCAGCATTGTAAACAACAAATTCATAACTGCATTTATTGTGGCATTTATCATGTTTATTTCAAATGATTAAAATCAATAATAAATTACAGATGTTTAAAACCAAATTAACGTCGCAAAGCGAATATGAAATAATAACAGAAACTTAGAAAGTAAAGCAATTTATTTATGATACAACAAAAAAAACCCCAAATATTTATACATCTATTCTCTAAGACTGATCGAGGGGCCTCGGTGGCCGAGTGGTCAAGGTAGTTCGTCTACTATTGATCACGTGGTCTGTCAACACTGAGATTGCGGGTTCGATTCTCACTGCAGGCAGGGTGTACTCGACTCCAATCTTAATTGACAAGGATTGCCAGTTTTCCTACCGCAGGTCGGGGGTTCTCTACGGGTACTCCGGCTTCCTCCCCCAATAAAAACTGGACGCCATGAAATAGCTGAAAAATTGCTGAAAGTGGCGTTAAAACACCATTCAAACAAAAACAATCTAAGACTGATCGGACTGATACACCCTTAGCCTCGATCTCGCTAAACTTCCGGTATATTCTACAATCCTGACCAAATCGGATAAAACAAGTTGTGAAAAGGGTATACGAGTTTCACGTTATCTTTGTTTCTAAAAATAGATCGCTCTTATCAGTTCATAATGAGGCTAAGGGTGTATAGATCTCTATAGCTTCTGTAACTGACAATTCCCTACTTGCGGTAAACAAGATTTATCTCCCATTTGCAGAGTTATCTGTTCCTTAGAGCAGGTACTTTATAGTTCTCTGTGGGTAAAAAGTATAGTTTTTTCTACAATATTTTTTTATTCACATGTAGCAAAGCATCCGGTAAAATTTATTATGATATGGAAACTAATTCTGCAGTTTTTTAGTTGTACTGGAAGAGTTCAGTCCACGGACATTATTTTAAAAAAATAAAAACGTTATTTTTCCCTATCTGTTCAAGAATAGATACCTGCTGTTATGAAAGACAACTCTTGCAAATGGGAAGTAACTCTTGTATTCCGAAAATAGGGAATGGCATCTAATGTAAACATTAACCAAAAATACGTTCTAGATCAATTATGGATCATGAGATGTGTTAAAAGAAATTTAGAGAGAAAATGGCAATTTAAGCGTGTTTGTCATAGGGCAGATTTTAGTTGCCAGGTGTTGTCATTTAATCGGCTGTAGCCGATCGAAAGAATGCAACTTCTGATGATGGGTCAAACGAGGAGCTCGGACATTGTAGACAATTTCAGTCCTCTTCTTAGTTTAGATTCCATCAAGGAAATAGTATTTAAAGAACTTAATTTAACAGCCAAAGAGCGACTATGGCATACGGACCTTAGACAATTTTCGCCGTGCAATTTTCATTAGGGTTATAAATACCTAGTAAATTAATAGGACTAAAAAACACGGTGACTTCGTTATGAAAAAAGGTGACATATAAAAAGATAAAATCCTACAATTTTTTCCCCAAAAGGTAGTGTTACCCCAACATGTACATGTATAATCAAAGTTAAACTTATGAAAAAGTTAGTCCAAAGACACAATTATATATTCAATATCTTAACCTACAATTTGTATACTTCCATTCCCAAAGTGAACATTTTGAAAAACAATAACATGAATAATTTATCAAAAGTTTTCTAGCCAAATGGTTAAAAATACCAAAGAAAATATGACTTTGAAATATATGAGGGGAGGAGGGGTCATCATCCCGAATTTCCGATCACAATATTAGAAAATCCCGAATTCCCGGTAGTACAATTGACATTTTCCCGAATTCCCGAAAAATTCAGAACGTTAATCAATAAAAAATTGTCCAGATGTTGTCAATTTGGCCAATATTGAAAAGTAGATCAACCTGAAGTTGCTATACTAATTTGACATAATGTTCATACTATTTTATTATTAGCAACGAACAGCAAGTTCAGCATTGTAATGGGATAAGCTAGAATGGCACTTGTAAACTGTGATAATATGATATTCCCTGGTCTTCGGAATCCCTGCGTACCAATGTAAGGTTTGACATTAATTAAACCATAAAAATTAATACCGGTAACTTTATATCCCGAATTCCTGGCGAAAAAAAATGTGTTCTTTCCCTTATCTCGCTTACGTTTTAATCCAAAATTCCCGGTCAAATTTTAACCAAATACCGAATTCCCGTTAAAACAAATGCCCAACCCTGGTGTCCCCAAAAAGGTTCTCCCTACCCTAATATATGGCCACCTACTTGAATTTCGACGATTTACCTTTATTCAGCATTGTAAACAACAAATTCATAACTGCATTTATTGTGGCATTTATCATGTTTATTTCAAATGATTAAAATCAATAATAAATTACAGATGTTTAAAACCAAATTAACGTCGCAAAGCGAATATGAAATAATAACAGAAACTTAGAAAGTAAAGCAATTTATTTATGATACAACAAAAAAAAACCCAAATATTTATACATCTATTCTCTAAGACTGATCGAGGGGCCTCGGTGGCCGAGTGGTCAAGGTAGTTCGTCTACTATTGATCACGTGGTCTGTCAACACTGAGATTGCGGGTTCGATTCTCACTGCAGGCAGGGTGTACTCGACTCCAATCTTAATTGACAAGGATTGCCAGTTTTCCTACCGCAGGTCGGGGGTTCTCTCCGGGTACTCCGGCTTCCTCCCCCAATAAAAACTGGACGCCATGAAATAGCTGAAAAATTGCTGAAAGTGGCGTTAAAACACCATTCAAACAAAAACAATCTAAGACTGATCGGACTGATACACCCTTAGCCTCGATCTCGCTAAACTTCCGGTATATTCTACAATCCTGACCAAATCGGGTAAAACATGTTGTGAAAAGGGTATACGAGTTTCACATTATCTTTGTTTCTAAAAATAGATCGCTCTTATCAGTTCATAATGAGGCTAAGGGTGTATAGATCTCTATAGCTTCTGTAACTGACAATTCCCTACTTGCGGTAAACAAGATTTATCTCCCATTTGCAGAGTTATCTGTTCCTTAGAGCAGGTACTTTATAGTTCTCTGTGGGTAAAAAGTATAGTTTTTTCTACAATATTTTTTTATTCACATGTAGCAAAGCATCCGGTAAAATTTATTATGATATGGAAACTAATTCTGCAGTTTTTTAGTTGTACTGGAAGAGTTCAGTCCACGGACATTATTTTAAAAAAAATAAAAACGTTATTTTTCCCTATCTGTTCAAGAATAGATACCTGCTGTTATGAAAGACAACTCTTGCAAATGGGAAGTAACTCTTGTATTCCGAAAATAGGGAATGGCATCTAATGTAAACATTAACCAAAAATACGTTCTAGATCAATTATGGATCATGAGATGTGTTAAAAGAAATTTTAAGAGAAAATGGCAATTTAAGCGTGTTTGTCATAGGGCAGATTTTAGTTGCCAGGTGTTGTCATTTAATCGGCTGTAGCCGATCGAAAGAATGCAACTTCTGATGATGGGTCAAACGAGGAGCTCGGACATTGTAGACAATTTCAGTCCTCTTCTTAGTTTAGATTCCATCAAGGAAATAGTATTTAAAGAACTTAATTTAACAGCCAAAGAGCGACTATGGCATACGGACCTTAGACAATTTTCGCCGTGCAATTTTCATTAGGGTTATAAATACCTAGTAAATTAATAGGACTAAAAAACACGGTGACTTCGTTATGAAAAAAGGTGACATATAAAAAGATAAAATCCTACAATTTTTTCCCCAAAAGGTAGTGTTACCCCAACATGTACATGTATAATCAAAGTTAAACTTATGAAAAAGTTAGTCCAAAGACACAATTATATATTCAATATCTTAACCTACAATTTGTATACTTCCATTCCCAAAGTGAACATTTTGAAAAACAATAACATGAATAATTCATCAAAAGTTTTCTAGCCAAATGGTTAAAAATACCAAAGAAAATATGACTTTGAAATATATGAGGGGAGGAGGGGTCATCATCCCGAATTTCCGATCACAATATTAGAAAATCCCGAATTCCCGGTAGTACAATTGACATTTTCCCGAATTCCCGAAAAATTCAGAACGTTAATCAATAAAAAATTGTCCAGATGTTGTCAATTTGGCCAATATTGAAAAGTAGATCAACCTGAAGTTGCTATACTAATTTGACATAATGTTCATACTATTTTATTATTAGCAACGAACAGCAAGTTCAGCATTGTAATGGGATAAGCTAGAATGGCACTTGTAAACTGTGATAATATGATATTCCCTGGTCTTCGGAATCCCTGCGTACCAATGTAAGGTTTGACATTAATTAAACCATAAAAATTAATACCGGTAACTTTATATCCCGAATTCCTGGCGAAAAAAAATGTGTTCTTTCCCTTATCTCGCTTACGTTTTAATCCAAAATTCCCGGTCAAATTTTAACCAAATACCGAATTCCCGTTAAAACAAATGCCCAACCCTGGCGTCCCCAAAAAGGTTCTCCCTACCCTAATATATGGCCACCTACTTGAATTTCGACGATTTACCTTTATTCAGCATTGTAAACAACAAATTCATAACTGCATTTATTGTGGCATTTATCATGTTTATTTCAAATGATTAAAATCAATAATAAATTACAGATGTTTAAAACCAAATTAACGTCGCAAAGCGAATATGAAATAATAACAGAAACTTAGAAAGTAAAGCAATTTATTTATGATACAACAAAAAAAAACCAAATATTTATACATCTATTCTCTAAGACTGATCGAGGGGCCTCGGTGGCCGAGTGGTCAAGGTAGTTCGTCTACTATTGATCACGTGGTCTGTCAACACTGAGATTGCGGGTTCGATTCTCACTGCAGGCAGGGTGTACTCGACTCCAATCTTAATTGACAAGGATTGCCAGTTTTCCTACCGCAGGTCGGGGGTTCTCTCCGGGTACTCCGGCTTCCTCCCCCAATAAAAACTGGACGCCATGAAATAGCTGAAAAATTGCTGAAAGTGGCGTTAAAACACCATTCAAACAAAAACAATCTAAGACTGATCGGACTGATACACCCTTAGCCTCGATCTCGCTAAACTTCCGGTATATTCTACAATCCTGACCAAATCGGATAAAACATGTTGTGAAAAGGGTATACGAGTTTCACATTATCTTTGTTTCTAAAAATAGATCGCTCTTATCAGTTCATAATGAGGCTAAGGGTGTATAGATCTCTATAGCTTCTGTAACTGACAATTCCCTACTTGCGGTAAACAAGATTTATCTCCCATTTGCAGAGTTATCTGTTCCTTAGAGCAGGTACTTTATAGTTCTCTGTGGGTAAAAAGTATAGTTTTTTCTACAATATTTTTTTATTCACATGTAGCAAAGCATCCGGTAAAATTTATTATGATATGGAAACTAATTCTGCAGTTTTTTAGTTGTACTGGAAGAGTTCAGTCCACGGACATTATTTTAAAAAAAATAAAAACGTTATTTTTCCCTATCTGTTCAAGAATAGATACCTGCTGTTATGAAAGACAACTCTTGCAAATGGGAAGTAACTCTTGTATTCCGAAAATAGGGAATGGCATCTAATGTAAACATTAACCAAAAATACGTTCTAGATCAATTATGGATCATGAGATGTGTTAAAAGAAATTTTAAGAGAAAATGGCAATTTAAGCGTGTTTGTCAAAGGGCAGATTTTAGTTGCCAGGTGTTGTCATTTAATCGGCTGTAGCCGATCGAAAGAATGCAACTTCTGATGATGGGTCAAACGAGGAGCTCGGACATTGTAGACAATTTCAGTCCTCTTCTTAGTTTAGATTCCATCAAGGAAATAGTATTTAAAGAACTTAATTTAACAGCCAAAGAGCGACTATGGCATACGGACCTTAGACAATTTTCGCCGTGCAATTTTCATTAGGGTTATAAATACCTAGTAAATTAATAGGACTAAAAAACACGGTGACTTCGTTATGAAAAAAGGTGACATATAAAAAGATAAAATCCTACAATTTTTTCCCCAAAAGGTAGTGTTACCCCAACATGTACATGTATAATCAAAGTTAAACTTATGAAAAAGTTAGTCCAAAGACACAATTATATATTCAATATCTTAACCTACAATTTGTATACTTCCATTCCCAAAGTGAACATTTTGAAAAACAATAACATGAATAATTCATCAAAAGTTTTCTAGCCAAATGGTTAAAAATACCAAAGAAAATATGACTTTGAAATATATGAGGGGAGGAGGGGTCATCATCCCGAATTTCCGATCACAATATTAGAAAATCCCGAATTCCCGGTAGTACAATTGACATTTTCCCGAATTCCCGAAAAATTCAGAACGTTAATCAATAAAAAATTGTCCAGATGTTGTCAATTTGGCCAATATTGAAAAGTAGATCAACCTGAAGTTGCTATACTAATTTGACATAATGTTCATACTATTTTATTATTAGCAACGAACAGCAAGTTCAGCATTGTAATGGGATAAGCTAGAATGGCACTTGTAAACTGTGATAATATGATATTCCCTGGTCTTCGGAATCCCTGCGTACCAATGTAAGGTTTGACATTAATTAAACCATAAAAATTAATACCGGTAACTTTATATCCCGAATTCCTGGCGAAAAAAAATGTGTTCTTTCCCTTATCTCGCTTACGTTTTAATCCAAAATTCCCGGTCAAATTTTAACCAAATACCGAATTCCCGTTAAAACAAATGCCCAACCCTGGCGTCCCCAAAAAGGTTCTCCCTACCCTAATATATGGCCACCTACTTGAATTTCGACGATTTACCTTTATTCAGCATTGTAAACAACAAATTCATAACTGCATTTATTGTGGCATTTATCATGTTTATTTCAAATGATTAAAATCAATAATAAATTACAGATGTTTAAAACCAAATTAACGTCGCAAAGCGAATATGAAATAATAACAGAAACTTAGAAAGTAAAGCAATTTATTTATGATACAACAAAAAAAAAACCCAAATATTTATACATCTATTCTCTAAGACTGATCGAGGGGCCTCGGTGGCCGAGTGGTCAAGGTAGTTCGTCTACTATTGATCACGTGGTCTGTCAACACTGAGATTGCGGGTTCGATTCTCACTGCAGGCAGGGTGTACTCGACTCCAATCTTAATTGACAAGGATTGCCAGTTTTCCTACCGCAGGTCGGGGGTTCTCTCCGGGTACTCCGGCTTCCTCCCCCAATAAAAACTGGACGCCATGAAATAGCTGAAAAATTGCTGAAAGTGGCGTTAAAACACCATTCAAACAAAAACAATCTAAGACTGATCGGACTGATACACCCTTAGCCTCGATCTCGCTAAACTTCCGGTATATTCTACAATCCTGACCAAATCGGATAAAACATGTTGTGAAAAGGGTATACGAGTTTCACATTATCTTTGTTTCTAAAAATAGATCGCTCTTATCAGTTCATAATGAGGCTAAGGGTGTATAGATCTCTATAGCTTCTGTAACTGACAATTCCCTACTTGCGGTAAACAAGATTTATCTCCCATTTGCAGAGTTATCTGTTCCTTAGAGCAGGTACTTTATAGTTCTCTGTGGGTAAAAAGTATAGTTTTTTCTACAATATTTTTTTATTCACATGTAGCAAAGCATCCGGTAAAATTTATTATGATATGGAAACTAATTCTGCAGTTTTTTAGTTGTACTGGAAGAGTTCAGTCCACGGACATTATTTAAAAAAAATAAAAACGTTATTTTTCCCTATCTGTTCAAGAATAGATACCTGCTGTTATGAAAGACAACTCTTGCAAATGGGAAGTAACTCTTGTATTCCGAAAATAGGGAATGGCATCTAATGTAAACATTAACCAAAAATACGTTCTAGATCAATTATGGATCATGAGATGTGTTAAAAGAAATTTTAAGAGAAAATGGCAATTTAAGCGTGTTTGTCATAGGGCAGATTTTAGTTGCCAGGTGTTGTCATTTAATCGGCTGTAGCCGATCGAAAGAATGCAACTTCTGATGATGGGTCAAACGAGGAGCTCGGACATTGTAGACAATTTCAGTCCTCTTCTTAGTTTAGATTCCATCAAGGAAATAGTATTTAAAGAACTTAATTTAACAGCCAAAGAGCGACTATGGCATACGGACCTTAGACAATTTTCGCCGTGCAATTTTCATTAGGGTTATAAATACCTAGTAAATTAATAGGACTAAAAAACACGGTGACTTCGTTATGAAAAAAGGTGACATATAAAAAGATAAAATCCTACAATTTTTTCCCCAAAAGGTAGTGTTACCCCAACATGTACATGTATAATCAAAGTTAAACTTATGAAAAAGTTAGTCCAAAGACACAATTATATATTCAATATCTTAACCTACAATTTGTATACTTCCATTCCCAAAGTGAACATTTTGAAAAACAATAACATGAATAATTTATCAAAAGTTTTCTAGCCAAATGGTTAAAAATACCAAAGAAAATATGACTTTGAAATATATGAGGGGAGGAGGGGTCATCATCCCGAATTTCCGATCACAATATTAGAAAATCCCGAATTCCCGGTAGTACAATTGACATTTTCCCGAATTCCCGAAAAATTCAGAACGTTAATCAATAAAAAATTGTCCAGATGTTGTCAATTTGGCCAATATTGAAAAGTAGATCAACCTGAAGTTGCTATACTAATTTGACATAATGTTCATACTATTTTATTATTAGCAACGAACAGCAAGTTCAGCATTGTAATGGGATAAGCTAGAATGGCACTTGTAAACTGTGATAATATGATATTCCCTGGTCTTCGGAATCCCTGCGTACCAATGTAAGGTTTGACATTAATTAAACCATAAAAATTAATACCGGTAACTTTATATCCCGAATTCCTGGCGAAAAAAAAGTGTGTTCTTTCCCTTATCTCGCTTACGTTTTAATCCAAAATTCCCGGTCAAATTTTAACCAAATACCGAATTCCCGTTAAAACAAATGCCCAACCCTGGTGTCCCCAAAAAGGTTCTCCCTACCCTAATATATGGCCACCTACTTGAATTTCGACGATTTACCTTTATTCAGCATTGTAAACAACAAATTCATAACTGCATTTATTGTGGCATTTATCATGTTTATTTCAAATGATTAAAATCAATAATAAATTACAGATGTTTAAAACCAAATTAACGTCGCAAAGCGAATATGAAATAATAACAGAAACTTAGAAAGTAAAGCAATTTATTTATGATACAACAAAAAAAAACCCCAAATATTTATACATCTATTCTCTAAGACTGATCGAGGGGCCTCGGTGGCCGAGTGGTCAAGGTAGTTCGTCTACTATTGATCACGTGGTCTGTCAACACTGAGATTGCGGGTTCGATTCTCACTGCAGGCAGGGTGTACTCGACTCCAATCTTAATTGACAAGGATTGCCAGTTTTCCTACCGCAGGTCGGGGGTTCTCTCCGGGTACTCCGGCTTCCTCCCCCAATAAAAACTGGACGCCATGAAATAGCTGAAAAATTGCTGAAAGTGGCGTTAAAACACCATTCAAACAAAAACAATCTAAGACTGATCGGACTGATACACCCTTAGCCTCGATCTCGCTAAACTTCCGGTATATTCTACAATCCTGACCAAATCGGATAAAACATGTTGTGAAAAGGGTATACGAGTTTCACATTATCTTTGTTTCTAAAAATAGATCGCTCTTATCAGTTCATAATGAGGCTAAGGGTGTATAGATCTCTATAGCTTCTGTAACTGACAATTCCCTACTTGCGGTAAACAAGATTTATCTCCCATTTGCAGAGTTATCTGTTCCTTAGAGCAGGTACTTTATAGTTCTCTGTGGGTAAAAAGTATAGTTTTTTCTACAATATTTTTTTATTCACATGTAGCAAAGCATCCGGTAAAATTTATTATGATATGGAAACTAATTCTGCAGTTTTTTAGTTGTACTGGAAGAGTTCAGTCCACGGACATTATTTAAAAAAAAATAAAAACGTTATTTTTCCCTATCTGTTCAAGAATAGATACCTGCTGTTATGAAAGACAACTCTTGCAAATGGGAAGTAACTCTTGTATTCCGAAAATAGGGAATGGCATCTAATGTAAACATTAACCAAAAATACGTTCTAGATCAATTATGGATCATGAGATGTGTTAAAAGAAATTTTAAGAGAAAATGGCAATTTAAGCGTGTTTGTCATAGGGCAGATTTTAGTTGCCAGGTGTTGTCATTTAATCGGCTGTAGCCGATCGAAAGAATGCAACTTCTGATGATGGGTCAAACGAGGAGCTCGGACATTGTAGACAATTTCAGTCCTCTTCTTAGTTTAGATTCCATCAAGGAAATAGTATTTAAAGAACTTAATTTAACAGCCAAAGAGCGACTATGGCATACGGACCTTAGACAATTTTCGCCGTGCAATTTTCATTAGGGTTATAAATACCTAGTAAATTAATAGGACTAAAAAACACGGTGACTTCGTTATGAAAAAAGGTGACATATAAAAAGATAAAATCCTACAATTTTTTCCCCAAAAGGTAGTGTTACCCCAACATGTACATGTATAATCAAAGTTAAACTTATGAAAAAGTTAGTCCAAAGACACAATTATATATTCAATATCTTAACCTACAATTTGTATACTTCCATTCCCAAAGTGAACATTTTGAAAAACAATAACATGAATAATTCATCAAAAGTTTTCTAGCCAAATGGTTAAAAATACCAAAGAAAATATGACTTTGAAATATATGAGGGGAGGAGGGGTCATCATCCCGAATTTCCGATCACAATATTAGAAAATCCCGAATTCCCGGTAGTACAATTGACATTTTCCCGAATTCCCGAAAAATTCAGAACGTTAATCAATAAAAAATTGTCCAGATGTTGTCAATTTGGCCAATATTGAAAAGTAGATCAACCTGAAGTTGCTATACTAATTTGACATAATGTTCATACTATTTTATTATTAGCAACGAACAGCAAGTTCAGCATTGTAATGGGATAAGCTAGAATGGCACTTGTAAACTGTGATAATATGATATTCCCTGGTCTTCGGAATCCCTGCGTACCAATGTAAGGTTTGACATTAATTAAACCATAAAAATTAATACCGGTAACTTTATATCCCGAATTCCTGGCGAAAAAAAATGTGTTCTTTCCCTTATCTCGCTTACGTTTTAATCCAAAATTCCCGGTCAAATTTTAACCAAATACCGAATTCCCGTTAAAACAAATGCCCAACCCTGGCGTCCCCAAAAAGGTTCTCCCTACCCTAATATATGGCCACCTACTTGAATTTCGACGATTTACCTTTATTCAGCATTGTAAACAACAAATTCATAACTGCATTTATTGTGGCATTTATCATGTTTATTTCAAATGATTAAAATCAATAATAAATTACAGATGTTTAAAACCAAATTAACGTCGCAAAGCGAATATGAAATAATAACAGAAACTTAGAAAGTAAAGCAATTTATTTATGATACAACAAAAAAAAACCCAAATATTTATACATCTATTCTCTAAGACTGATCGAGGGGCCTCGGTGGCCGAGTGGTCAAGGTAGTTCGTCTACTATTGATCACGTGGTCTGTCAACACTGAGATTGCGGGTTCGATTCTCACTGCAGGCAGGGTGTACTCGACTCCAATCTTAATTGACAAGGATTGCCAGTTTTCCTACCGCAGGTCGGGGGTTCTCTCCGGGTACTCCGGCTTCCTCCCCCAATAAAAACTGGACGCCATGAAATAGCTGAAAAATTGCTGAAAGTGGCGTTAAAACACCATTCAAACAAAAACAATCTAAGACTGATCGGACTGATACACCCTTAGCCTCGATCTCGCTAAACTTCCGGTATATTCTACAATCCTGACCAAATCGGATAAAACATGTTGTGAAAAGGGTATACGAGTTTCACATTATCTTTGTTTCTAAAAATAGATCGCTCTTATCAGTTCATAATGAGGCTAAGGGTGTATAGATCTCTATAGCTTCTGTAACTGACAATTCCCTACTTGCGGTAAACAAGATTTATCTCCCATTTGCAGAGTTATCTGTTCCTTAGAGCAGGTACTTTATAGTTCTCTGTGGGTAAAAAGTATAGTTTTTTCTACAATATTTTTTTATTCACATGTAGCAAAGCATCCGGTAAAATTTATTATGATATGGAAACTAATTCTGCAGTTTTTTAGTTGTACTGGAAGAGTTCAGTCCACGGACATTATTTTAAAAAAAATAAAAACGTTATTTTTCCCTATCTGTTCAAGAATAGATACCTGCTGTTATGAAAGACAACTCTTGCAAATGGGAAGTAACTCTTGTATTCCGAAAATAGGGAATGGCATCTAATGTAAACATTAACCAAAAATACGTTCTAGATCAATTATGGATCATGAGATGTGTTAAAAGAAATTTTAAGAGAAAATGGCAATTTAAGCGTGTTTGTCATAGGGCAGATTTTAGTTGCCAGGTGTTGTCATTTAATCGGCTGTAGCCGATCGAAAGAATGCAACTTCTGATGATGGGTCAAACGAGGAGCTCGGACATTGTAGACAATTTCAGTCCTCTTCTTAGTTTAGATTCCATCAAGGAAATAGTATTTAAAGAACTTAATTTAACAGCCAAAGAGCGACTATGGCATACGGACCTTAGACAATTTTCGCCGTGCAATTTTCATTAGGGTTATAAATACCTAGTAAATTAATAGGACTAAAAAACACGGTGACTTCGTTATGAAAAAAGGTGACATATAAAAAGATAAAATCCTACAATTTTTTCCCCAAAAGGTAGTGTTACCCCAACATGTACATGTATAATCAAAGTTAAACTTATGAAAAAGTTAGTCCAAAGACACAATTATATATTCAATATCTTAACCTACAATTTGTATACTTCCATTCCCAAAGTGAACATTTTGAAAAACAATAACATGAATAATTCATCAAAAGTTTTCTAGCCAAATGGTTAAAAATACCAAAGAAAATATGACTTTGAAATATATGAGGGGAGGAGGGGTCATCATCCCGAATTTCCGATCACAATATTAGAAAATCCCGAATTCCCGGTAGTACAATTGACATTTTCCCGAATTCCCGAAAAATTCAGAACGTTAATCAATAAAAAATTGTCCAGATGTTGTCAATTTGGCCAATATTGAAAAGTAGATCAACCTGAAGTTGCTATACTAATTTGACATAATGTTCATACTATTTTATTATTAGCAACGAACAGCAAGTTCAGCATTGTAATGGGATAAGCTAGAATGGCACTTGTAAACTGTGATAATATGATATTCCCTGGTCTTCGGAATCCCTGCGTACCAATGTAAGGTTTGACATTAATTAAACCATAAAAATTAATACCGGTAACTTTATATCCCGAATTCCTGGCGAAAAAAAAATGTGTTCTTTCCCTTATCTCGCTTACGTTTTAATCCAAAATTCCCGGTCAAATTTTAACCAAATACCGAATTCCCGTTAAAACAAATGCCCAACCCTGGCGTCCCCAAAAAGGTTCTCCCTACCCTAATATATGGCCACCTACTTGAATTTCGACGATTTACCTTTATTCAGCATTGTAAACAACAAATTCATAACTGCATTTATTGTGGCATTTATCATGTTTATTTCAAATGATTAAAATCAATAATAAATTACAGATGTTTAAAACCAAATTAACGTCGCAAAGCGAATATGAAATAATAACAGAAACTTAGAAAGTAAAGCAATTTATTTATGATACAACAAAAAAAAACCCAAATATTTATACATCTATTCTCTAAGACTGATCGAGGGGCCTCGGTGGCCGAGTGGTCAAGGTAGTTCGTCTACTATTGATCACGTGGTCTGTCAACACTGAGATTGCGGGTTCGATTCTCACTGCAGGCAGGGTGTACTCGACTCCAATCTTAATTGACAAGGATTGCCAGTTTTCCTACCGCAGGTCGGGGGTTCTCTCCGGGTACTCCGGCTTCCTCCCCCAATAAAAACTGGACGCCATGAAATAGCTGAAAAATTGCTGAAAGTGGCGTTAAAACACCATTCAAACAAAAACAATCTAAGACTGATCGGACTGATACACCCTTAGCCTCGATCTCGCTAAACTTCCGGTATATTCTACAATCCTGACCAAATCGGATAAAACATGTTGTGAAAAGGGTATACGAGTTTCACATTATCTTTGTTTCTAAAAATAGATCGCTCTTATCAGTTCATAATGAGGCTAAGGGTGTATAGATCTCTATAGCTTCTGTAACTGACAATTCCCTACTTGCGGTAAACAAGATTTATCTCCCATTTGCAGAGTTATCTGTTCCTTAGAGCAGGTACTTTATAGTTCTCTGTGGGTAAAAAGTATAGTTTTTTCTACAATATTTTTTTATTCACATGTAGCAAAGCATCCGGTAAAATTTATTATGATATGGAAACTAATTCTGCAGTTTTTTAGTTGTACTGGAAGAGTTCAGTCCACGGACATTATTTAAAAAAAAATAAAAACGTTATTTTTCCCTATCTGTTCAAGAATAGATACCTGCTGTTATGAAAGACAACTCTTGCAAATGGGAAGTAACTCTTGTATTCCGAAAATAGGGAATGGCATCTAATGTAAACATTAACCAAAAATACGTTCTAGATCAATTATGGATCATGAGATGTGTTAAAAGAAATTTTAAGAGAAAATGGCAATTTAAGCGTGTTTGTCATAGGGCAGATTTTAGTTGCCAGGTGTTGTCATTTAATCGGCTGTAGCCGATCGAAAGAATGCAACTTCTGATGATGGGTCAAACGAGGAGCTCGGACATTGTAGACAATTTCAGTCCTCTTCTTAGTTTAGATTCCATCAAGGAAATAGTATTTAAAGAACTTAATTTAACAGCCAAAGAGCGACTATGGCATACGGACCTTAGACAATTTTCGCCGTGCAATTTTCATTAGGGTTATAAATACCTAGTAAATTAATAGGACTAAAAAACACGGTGACTTCGTTATGAAAAAAGGTGACATATAAAAAGATAAAATCCTACAATTTTTTCCCCAAAAGGTAGTGTTACCCCAACATGTACATGTATAATCAAAGTTAAACTTATGAAAAAGTTAGTCCAAAGACACAATTATATATTCAATATCTTAACCTACAATTTGTATACTTCCATTCCCAAAGTGAACATTTTGAAAAACAATAACATGAATAATTCATCAAAAGTTTTCTAGCCAAATGGTTAAAAATACCAAAGAAAATATGACTTTGAAATATATGAGGGGAGGAGGGGTCATCATCCCGAATTTCCGATCACAATATTAGAAAATCCCGAATTCCCGGTAGTACAATTGACATTTTCCCGAATTCCCGAAAAATTCAGAACGTTAATCAATAAAAAATTGTCCAGATGTTGTCAATTTGGCCAATATTGAAAAGTAGATCAACCTGAAGTTGCTATACTAATTTGACATAATGTTCATACTATTTTATTATTAGCAACGAACAGCAAGTTCAGCATTGTAATGGGATAAGCTAGAATGGCACTTGTAAACTGTGATAATATGATATTCCCTGGTCTTCGGAATCCCTGCGTACCAATGTAAGGTTTGACATTAATTAAACCATAAAAATTAATACCGGTAACTTTATATCCCGAATTCCTGGCAAAAAAAAAATGTGTTCTTTCCCTTATCTCGCTTACGTTTTAATCCAAAATTCCCGGTCAAATTTTAACCAAATACCGAATTCCCGTTAAAACAAATGCCCAACCCTGGCGTCCCCAAAAAGGTTCTCCCTACCCTAATATATGGCCACCTACTTGAATTTCGACGATTTACCTTTATTCAGCATTGTAAACAACAAATTCATAACTGCATTTATTGTGGCATTTATCATGTTTATTTCAAATGATTAAAATCAATAATAAATTACAGATGTTTAAAACCAAATTAACGTCGCAAAGCGAATATGAAATAATAACAGAAACTTAGAAAGTAAAGCAATTTATTTATGATACAACAAAAAAAAACCCAAATATTTATACATCTATTCTCTAAGACTGATCGAGGGGCCTCGGTGGCCGAGTGGTCAAGGTAGTTCGTCTACTATTGATCACGTGGTCTGTCAACACTGAGATTGCGGGTTCGATTCTCACTGCAGGCAGGGTGTACTCGACTCCAATCTTAATTGACAAGGATTGCCAGTTTTCCTACCGCAGGTCGGGGGTTCTCTCCGGGTACTCCGGCTTCCTCCCCCAATAAAAACTGGACGCCATGAAATAGCTGAAAAATTGCTGAAAGTGGCGTTAAAACACCATTCAAACAAAAACAATCTAAGACTGATCGGACTGATACACCCTTAGCCTCGATCTCGCTAAACTTCCGGTATATTCTACAATCCTGACCAAATCGGATAAAACATGTTGTGAAAAGGGTATACGAGTTTCACATTATCTTTGTTTCTAAAAATAGATCGCTCTTATCAGTTCATAATGAGGCTAAGGGTGTATAGATCTCTATAGCTTCTGTAACTGACAATTCCCTACTTGCGGTAAACAAGATTTATCTCCCATTTGCAGAGTTATCTGTTCCTTAGAGCAGGTACTTTATAGTTCTCTGTGGGTAAAAAGTATAGTTTTTTCTACAATATTTTTTTATTCACATGTAGCAAAGCATCCGGTAAAATTTATTATGATATGGAAACTAATTCTGCAGTTTTTTAGTTGTACTGGAAGAGTTCAGTCCACGGACATTATTTTAAAAAAAATAAAAACGTTATTTTTCCCTATCTGTTCAAGAATAGATACCTGCTGTTATGAAAGACAACTCTTGCAAATGGGAAGTAACTCTTGTATTCCGAAAATAGGGAATGGCATCTAATGTAAACATTAACCAAAAATACGTTCTAGATCAATTATGGATCATGAGATGTGTTAAAAGAAATTTTAAGAGAAAATGGCAATTTAAGCGTGTTTGTCATAGGGCAGATTTTAGTTGCCAGGTGTTGTCATTTAATCGGCCGTAGCCGATCGAAAGAATGCAACTTCTGATGATGGGTCAAACGAGGAGCTCGGACATTGTAGACAATTTCAGTCCTCTTCTTAGTTTAGATTCCATCAAGGAAATAGTATTTAAAGAACTTAATTTAACAGCCAAAGAGCGACTATGGCATACGGACCTTAGACAATTTTCGCCGTGCAATTTTCATTAGGGTTATAAATACCTAGTAAATTAATAGGACTAAAAAACACGGTGACTTCGTTATGAAAAAAGGTGACATATAAAAAGATAAAATCCTACAATTTTTTCCCCAAAAGGTAGTGTTACCCCAACATGTACATGTATAATCAAAGTTAAACTTATGAAAAAGTTAGTCCAAAGACACAATTATATATTCAATATCTTAACCTACAATTTGTATACTTCCATTCCCAAAGTGAACATTTTGAAAAACAATAACATGAATAATTCATCAAAAGTTTTCTAGCCAAATGGTTAAAAATACCAAAGAAAATATGACTTTGAAATATATGAGGGGAGGAGGGGTCATCATCCCGAATTTCCGATCACAATATTAGAAAATCCCGAATTCCCGGTAGTACAATTGACATTTTCCCGAATTCCCGAAAAATTCAGAACGTTAATCAATAAAAAATTGTCCAGATGTTGTCAATTTGGCCAATATTGAAAAGTAGATCAACCTGAAGTTGCTATACTAATTTGACATAATGTTCATACTATTTTATTATTAGCAACGAACAGCAAGTTCAGCATTGTAATGGGATAAGCTAGAATGGCACTTGTAAACTGTGATAATATGATATTCCCTGGTCTTCGGAATCCCTGCGTACCAATGTAAGGTTTGACATTAATTAAACCATAAAAATTAATACCGGTAACTTTATATCCCGAATTCCTGGCGAAAAAAAATGTGTTCTTTCCCTTATCTCGCTTACGTTTTAATCCAAAATTCCCGGTCAAATTTTAACCAAATACCGAATTCCCGTTAAAACAAATGCCCAACCCTGGCGTCCCCAAAAAGGTTCTCCCTACCCTAATATATGGCCACCTACTTGAATTTCGACGATTTACCTTTATTCAGCATTGTAAACAACAAATTCATAACTGCATTTATTGTGGCATTTATCATGTTTATTTCAAATGATTAAAATCAATAATAAATTACAGATGTTTAAAACCAAATTAACGTCGCAAAGCGAATATGAAATAATAACAGAAACTTAGAAAGTAAAGCAATTTATTTATGATACAACAAAAAAAACCCCAAATATTTATACATCTATTCTCTAAGACTGATCGAGGGGCCTCGGTGGCCGAGTGGTCAAGGTAGTTCGTCTACTATTGATCACGTGGTCTGTCAACACTGAGATTGCGGGTTCGATTCTCACTGCAGGCAGGGTGTACTCGACTCCAATCTTAATTGACAAGGATTGCCAGTTTTCCTACCGCAGGTCGGGGGTTCTCTCCGGGTACTCCGGCTTCCTCCCCCAATAAAAACTGGACGCCATGAAATAGCTGAAAAATTGCTGAAAGTGGCGTTAAAACACCATTCAAACAAAAACAATCTAAGACTGATCGGACTGATACACCCTTAGCCTCGATCTCGCTAAACTTCCGGTATATTCTACAATCCTGACCAAATCGGATAAAACATGTTGTGAAAAGGGTATACGAGTTTCACATTATCTTTGTTTCTAAAAATAGATCGCTCTTATCAGTTCATAATGAGGCTAAGGGTGTATAGATCTCTATAGCTTCTGTAACTGACAATTCCCTACTTGCGGTAAACAAGATTTATCTCCCATTTGCAGAGTTATCTGTTCCTTAGAGCAGGTACTTTATAGTTCTCTGTGGGTAAAAAGTATAGTTTTTTCTACAATATTTTTTTATTCACATGTAGCAAAGCATCCGGTAAAATTTATTATGATATGGAAACTAATTCTGCAGTTTTTTAGTTGTACTGGAAGAGTTCAGTCCACGGACATTATTTAAAAAAAAATAAAAACGTTATTTTTCCCTATCTGTTCAAGAATAGATACCTGCTGTTATGAAAGACAACTCTTGCAAATGGGAAGTAACTCTTGTATTCCGAAAATAGGGAATGGCATCTAATGTAAACATTAACCAAAAATACGTTCTAGATCAATTATGGATCATGAGATGTGTTAAAAGAAATTTTAAGAGAAAATGGCAATTTAAGCGTGTTTGTCATAGGGCAGATTTTAGTTGCCAGGTGTTGTCATTTAATCGGCTGTAGCCGATCGAAAGAATGCAACTTCTGATGATGGGTCAAACGAGGAGCTCGGACATTGTAGACAATTTCAGTCCTCTTCTTAGTTTAGATTCCATCAAGGAAATAGTATTTAAAGAACTTAATTTAACAGCCAAAGAGCGACTATGGCATACGGACCTTAGACAATTTTCGCCGTGCAATTTTCATTAGGGTTATAAATACCTAGTAAATTAATAGGACTAAAAAACACGGTGACTTCGTTATGAAAAAAGGTGACATATAAAAAGATAAAATCCTACAATTTTTTCCCCAAAAGGTAGTGTTACCCCAACATGTACATGTATAATCAAAGTTAAACTTATGAAAAAGTTAGTCCAAAGACACAATTATATATTCAATATCTTAACCTACAATTTGTATACTTCCATTCCCAAAGTGAACATTTTGAAAAACAATAACATGAATAATTCATCAAAAGTTTTCTAGCCAAATGGTTAAAAATACCAAAGAAAATATGACTTTGAAATATATGAGGGGAGGAGGGGTCATCATCCCGAATTTCCGATCACAATATTAGAAAATCCCGAATTCCCGGTAGTACAATTGACATTTTCCCGAATTCCCGAAAAATTCAGAACGTTAATCAATAAAAAATTGTCCAGATGTTGTCAATTTGGCCAATATTGAAAAGTAGATCAACCTGAAGTTGCTATACTAATTTGACATAATGTTCATACTATTTTATTATTAGCAACGAACAGCAAGTTCAGCATTGTAATGGGATAAGCTAGAATGGCACTTGTAAACTGTGATAATATGATATTCCCTGGTCTTCGGAATCCCTGCGTACCAATGTAAGGTTTGACATTAATTAAACCATAAAAATTAATACCGGTAACTTTATATCCCGAATTCCTGGCGAAAAAAAAAATGTGTTCTTTCCCTTATCTCGCTTACGTTTTAATCCAAAATTCCCGGTCAAATTTTAACCAAATACCGAATTCCCGTTAAAACAAATGCCCAACCCTGGCGTCCCCAAAAAGGTTCTCCCTACCCTAATATATGGCCACCTACTTGAATTTCGACGATTTACCTTTATTCAGCATTGTAAACAACAAATTCATAACTGCATTTATTGTGGCATTTATCATGTTTATTTCAAATGATTAAAATCAATAATAAATTACAGATGTTTAAAACCAAATTAACGTCGCAAAGCGAATATGAAATAATAACAGAAACTTAGAAAGTAAAGCAATTTATTTATGATACAACAAAAAAAACCCCAAATATTTATACATCTATTCTCTAAGACTGATCGAGGGGCCTCGGTGGCCGAGTGGTCAAGGTAGTTCGTCTACTATTGATCACGTGGTCTGTCAACACTGAGATTGCGGGTTCGATTCTCACTGCAGGCAGGGTGTACTCGACTCCAATCTTAATTGACAAGGATTGCCAGTTTTCCTACCGCAGGTCGGGGGTTCTCTCCGGGTACTCCGGCTTCCTCCCCCAATAAAAACTGGACGCCATGAAATAGCTGAAAAATTGCTGAAAGTGGCGTTAAAACACCATTCAAACAAAAACAATCTAAGACTGATCGGACTGATACACCCTTAGCCTCGATCTCGCTAAACTTCCGGTATATTCTACAATCCTGACCAAATCGGATAAAACATGTTGTGAAAAGGGTATACGAG
Source organism: Limnoperna fortunei (assembly GCA_944474755.1). Taxonomy (NCBI): domain Eukaryota; kingdom Metazoa; phylum Mollusca; class Bivalvia; order Mytilida; family Modiolidae; genus Limnoperna; species Limnoperna fortunei. The sequence continues at coordinate 24,638,200 of OX104114.1, read as the reverse complement.
TTTCACATTATCTTTGTTTCTAAAAATAGATCGCTCTTATCAGTTCATAATGAGGCTAAGGGTGTATAGATCTCTATAGCTTCTGTAACTGACAATTCCCTACTTGCGGTAAACAAGATTTATCTCCCATTTGCAGAGTTATCTGTTCCTTAGAGCAGGTACTTTATAGTTCTCTGTGGGTAAAAAGTATAGTTTTTTCTACAATATTTTTTTATTCACATGTAGCAAAGCATCCGGTAAAATTTATTATGATATGGAAACTAATTCTGCAGTTTTTTAGTTGTACTGGAAGAGTTCAGTCCACGGACATTATTTTAAAAAAAATAAAAACGTTATTTTTCCCTATCTGTTCAAGAATAGATACCTGCTGTTATGAAAGACAACTCTTGCAAATGGGAAGTAACTCTTGTATTCCGAAAATAGGGAATGGCATCTAATGTAAACATTAACCAAAAATACGTTCTAGATCAATTATGGATCATGAGATGTGTTAAAAGAAATTTTAAGAGAAAATGGCAATTTAAGCGTGTTTGTCATAGGGCAGATTTTAGTTGCCAGGTGTTGTCATTTAATCGGCTGTAGCCGATCGAAAGAATGCAACTTCTGATGATGGGTCAAACGAGGAGCTCGGACATTGTAGACAATTTCAGTCCTCTTCTTAGTTTAGATTCCATCAAGGAAATAGTATTTAAAGAACTTAATTTAACAGCCAAAGAGCGACTATGGCATACGGACCTTAGACAATTTTCGCCGTGCAATTTTCATTAGGGTTATAAATACCTAGTAAATTAATAGGACTAAAAAACACGGTGACTTCGTTATGAAAAAAGGTGACATATAAAAAGATAAAATCCTACAATTTTTTCCCCAAAAGGTAGTGTTACCCCAACATGTACATGTATAATCAAAGTTAAACTTATGAAAAAGTTAGTCCAAAGACACAATTATATATTCAATATCTTAACCTACAATTTGTATACTTCCATTCCCAAAGTGAACATTTTGAAAAACAATAACATGAATAATTCATCAAAAGTTTTCTAGCCAAATGGTTAAAAATACCAAAGAAAATATGACTTTGAAATATATGAGGGGAGGAGGGGTCATCATCCCGAATTTCCGATCACAATATTAGAAAATCCCGAATTCCCGGTAGTACAATTGACATTTTCCCGAATTCCCGAAAAATTCAGAACGTTAATCAATAAAAAATTGTCCAGATGTTGTCAATTTGGCCAATATTGAAAAGTAGATCAACCTGAAGTTGCTATACTAATTTGACATAATGTTCATACTATTTTATTATTAGCAACGAACAGCAAGTTCAGCATTGTAATGGGATAAGCTAGAATGGCACTTGTAAACTGTGATAATATGATATTCCCTGGTCTTCGGAATCCCTGCGTACCAATGTAAGGTTTGACATTAATTAAACCATAAAAATTAATACCGGTAACTTTATATCCCGAATTCCTGGCGAAAAAAAATGTGTTCTTTCCCTTATCTCGCTTACGTTTTAATCCAAAATTCCCGGTCAAATTTTAACCAAATACCGAATTCCCGTTAAAACAAATGCCCAACCCTGGCGTCCCCAAAAAGGTTCTCCCTACCCTAATATATGGCCACCTACTTGAATTTCGACGATTTACCTTCATTCAGCATTGTAAACAACAAATTCATAACTGCATTTATTGTGGCATTTATCATGTTTATTTCAAATGATTAAAATCAATAATAAATTACAGATGTTTAAAACCAAATTAACGTCGCAAAGCGAATATGAAATAATAACAGAAACTTAGAAAGTAAAGCAATTTATTTATGATACAACAAAAAAAACCCCAAATATTTATACATCTATTCTCTAAGACTGATCGAGGGGCCTCGGTGGCCGAGTGGTCAAGGTAGTTCGTCTACTATTGATCACGTGGTCTGTCAACACTGAGATTGCGGGTTCGATTCTCACTGCAGGCAGGGTGTACTCGACTCCAATCTTAATTGACAAGGATTGCCAGTTTTCCTACCGCAGGTCGGGGGTTCTCTCCGGGTACTCCGGCTTCCTCCCCCAATAAAAACTGGACGCCATGAAATAGCTGAAAAATTGCTGAAAGTGGCGTTAAAACACCATTCAAACAAAAACAATCTAAGACTGATCGGACTGATACACCCTTAGCCTCGATCTCGCTAAACTTCCGGTATATTCTACAATCCTGACCAAATCGGATAAAACATGTTGTGAAAAGGGTATACGAGTTTCACATTATCTTTGTTTCTAAAAATAGATCGCTCTTATCAGTTCATAATGAGGCTAAGGGTGTATAGATCTCTATAGCTTCTGTAACTGACAATTCCCTACTTGCGGTAAACAAGATTTATCTCCCATTTGCAGAGTTATCTGTTCCTTAGAGCAGGTACTTTATAGTTCTCTGTGGGTAAAAAGTATAGTTTTTTCTACAATATTTTTTTATTCACATGTAGCAAAGCATCCGGTAAAATTTATTATGATATGGAAACTAATTCTGCAGTTTTTTAGTTGTACTGGAAGAGTTCAGTCCACGGACATTATTTTAAAAAAAATAAAAACGTTATTTTTCCCTATCTGTTCAAGAATAGATACCTGCTGTTATGAAAGACAACTCTTGCAAATGGGAAGTAACTCTTGTATTCCGAAAATAGGGAATGGCATCTAATGTAAACATTAACCAAAAATACGTTCTAGATCAATTATGGATCATGAGATGTGTTAAAAGAAATTTTAAGAGAAAATGGCAATTTAAGCGTGTTTGTCATAGGGCAGATTTTAGTTGCCAGGTGTTGTCATTTAATCGGCTGTAGCCGATCGAAAGAATGCAACTTCTAATGATGGGTCAAACGAGGAGCTCGGACATTGTAGACAATTTCAGTCCTCTTCTTAGTTTAGATTCCATCAAGGAAATAGTATTTAAAGAACTTAATTTAACAGCCAAAGAGCGACTATGGCATACGGACCTTAGACAATTTTCGCCGTGCAATTTTCATTAGGGTTATAAATACCTAGTAAATTAATAGGACTAAAAAACACGGTGACTTCGTTATGAAAAAAGGTGACATATAAAAAGATAAAATCCTACAATTTTTTCCCCAAAAGGTAGTGTTACCCCAACATGTACATGTATAATCAAAGTTAAACTTATGAAAAAGTTAGTCCAAAGACACAATTATATATTCAATATCTTAACCTACAATTTGTATACTTCCATTCCCAAAGTGAACATTTTGAAAAACAATAACATGAATAATTCATCAAAAGTTTTCTAGCCAAATGGTTAAAAATACCAAAGAAAATATGACTTTGAAATATATGAGGGGAGGAGGGGTCATCATCCCGAATTTCCGATCACAATATTAGAAAATCCCGAATTCCCGGTAGTACAATTGACATTTTCCCGAATTCCCGAAAAATTCAGAACGTTAATCAATAAAAAATTGTCCAGATGTTGTCAATTTGGCCAATATTGAAAAGTAGATCAACCTGAAGTTGCTATACTAATTTGACATAATGTTCATACTATTTTATTATTAGCAACGAACAGCAAGTTCAGCATTGTAATGGGATAAGCTAGAATGGCACTTGTAAACTGTGATAATATGATATTCCCTGGTCTTCGGAATCCCTGCGTACCAATGTAAGGTTTGACATTAATTAAACCATAAAAATTAATACCGGTAACTTTATATCCCGAATTCCTGGCGAAAAAAAATGTGTTCTTTCCCTTATCTCGCTTACGTTTTAATCCAAAATTCCCGGTCAAATTTTAACCAAATACCGAATTCCCGTTAAAACAAATGCCCAACCCTGGCGTCCCCAAAAAGGTTCTCCCTACCCTAATATATGGCCACCTACTTGAATTTCGACGATTTACCTTCATTCAGCATTGTAAACAACAAATTCATAACTGCATTTATTGTGGCATTTATCATGTTTATTTCAAATGATTAAAATCAATAATAAATTACAGATGTTTAAAACCAAATTAACGTCGCAAAGCGAATATGAAATAATAACAGAAACTTAGAAAGTAAAGCAATTTATTTATGATACAACAAAAAAAACCCCAAATATTTATACATCTATTCTCTAAGACTGATCGAGGGGCCTCGGTGGCCGAGTGGTCAAGGTAGTTCGTCTACTATTGATCACGTGGTCTGTCAACACTGAGATTGCGGGTTCGATTCTCACTGCAGGCAGGGTGTACTCGACTCCAATCTTAATTGACAAGGATTGCCAGTTTTCCTACCGCAGGTCGGGGGTTCTCTCCGGGTACTCCGGCTTCCTCCCCCAATAAAAACTGGACGCCATGAAATAGCTGAAAAATTGCTGAAAGTGGCGTTAAAACACCATTCAAACAAAAACAATCTAAGACTGATCGGACTGATACACCCTTAGCCTCGATCTCGCTAAACTTCCGGTATATTCTACAATCCTGACCAAATCGGATAAAACATGTTGTGAAAAGGGTATACGAGTTTCACATTATCTTTGTTTCTAAAAATAGATCGCTCTTATCAGTTCATAATGAGGCTAAGGGTGTATAGATCTCTATAGCTTCTGTAACTGACAATTCCCTACTTGCGGTAAACAAGATTTATCTCCCATTTGCAGAGTTATCTGTTCCTTAGAGCAGGTACTTTATAGTTCTCTGTGGGTAAAAAGTATAGTTTTTTCTACAATATTTTTTTATTCACATGTAGCAAAGCATCCGGTAAAATTTATTATGATATGGAAACTAATTCTGCAGTTTTTTAGTTGTACTGGAAGAGTTCAGTCCACGGACATTATTTTAAAAAAAATAAAAACGTTATTTTTCCCTATCTGTTCAAGAATAGATACCTGCTGTTATGAAAGACAACTCTTGCAAATGGGAAGTAACTCTTGTATTCCGAAAATAGGGAATGGCATCTAATGTAAACATTAACCAAAAATACGTTCTAGATCAATTATGGATCATGAGATGTGTTAAAAGAAATTTTAAGAGAAAATGGCAATTTAAGCGTGTTTGTCATAGGGCAGATTTTAGTTGCCAGGTGTTGTCATTTAATCGGCTGTAGCCGATCGAAAGAATGCAACTTCTGATGATGGGTCAAACGAGGAGCTCGGACATTGTAGACAATTTCAGTCCTCTTCTTAGTTTAGATTCCATCAAGGAAATAGTATTTAAAGAACTTAATTTAACAGCCAAAGAGCGACTATGGCATACGGACCTTAGACAATTTTCGCCGTGCAATTTTCATTAGGGTTATAAATACCTAGTAAATTAATAGGACTAAAAAACACGGTGACTTCGTTATGAAAAAAGGTGACATATAAAAAGATAAAATCCTACAATTTTTTCCCCAAAAGGTAGTGTTACCCCAACATGTACATGTATAATCAAAGTTAAACTTATGAAAAAGTTAGTCCAAAGACACAATTATATATTCAATATCTTAACCTACAATTTGTATACTTCCATTCCCAAAGTGAACATTTTGAAAAACAATAACATGAATAATTCATCAAAAGTTTTCTAGCCAAATGGTTAAAAATACCAAAGAAAATATGACTTTGAAATATATGAGGGGAGGAGGGGTCATCATCCCGAATTTCCGATCACAATATTAGAAAATCCCGAATTCCCGGTAGTACAATTGACATTTTCCCGAATTCCCGAAAAATTCAGAACGTTAATCAATAAAAAATTGTCCAGATGTTGTCAATTTGGCCAATATTGAAAAGTAGATCAACCTGAAGTTGCTATACTAATTTGACATAATGTTCATACTATTTTATTATTAGCAACGAACAGCAAGTTCAGCATTGTAATGGGATAAGCTAGAATGGCACTTGTAAACTGTGATAATATGATATTCCCTGGTCTTCGGAATCCCTGCGTACCAATGTAAGGTTTGACATTAATTAAACCATAAAAATTAATACCGGTAACTTTATATCCCGAATTCCTGGCGAAAAAAAATGTGTTCTTTCCCTTATCTCGCTTACGTTTTAATCCAAAATTCCCGGTCAAATTTTAACCAAATACCGAATTCCCGTTAAAACAAATGCCCAACCCTGGCGTCCCAAAAAAGGTTCTCCCTACCCTAATATATGGCCACCTACTTGAATTTCGACGATTTACCTTTATTCAGCATTGTAAACAACAAATTCATAACTGCATTTATTGTGGCATTTATCATGTTTATTTCAAATGATTAAAATCAATAATAAATTACAGATGTTTAAAACCAAATTAACGTCGCAAAGCGAATATGAAATAATAACAGAAACTTAGAAAGTAAAGCAATTTATTTATGATACAACAAAAAAAACCCCAAATATTTATACATCTATTCTCTAAGACTGATCGAGGGGCCTCGGTGGCCGAGTGGTCAAGGTAGTTCGTCTACTATTGATCACGTGGTCTGTCAACACTGAGATTGCGGGTTCGATTCTCACTGCAGGCAGGGTGTACTCGACTCCAATCTTAATTGACAAGGATTGCCAGTTTTCCTACCGCAGGTCGGGGGTTCTCTCCGGGTACTCCGGCTTCCTCCCCCAATAAAAACTGGACGCCATGAAATAGCTGAAAAATTGCTGAAAGTGGCGTTAAAACACCATTCAAACAAAAACAATCTAAGACTGATCGGACTGATACACCCTTAGCCTCGATCTCGCTAAACTTCCGGTATATTCTACAATCCTGACCAAATCGGATAAAACATGTTGTGAAAAGGGTATACGAGTTTCACATTATCTTTGTTTCTAAAAATAGATCGCTCTTATCAGTTCATAATGAGGCTAAGGGTGTATAGATCTCTATAGCTTCTGTAACTGACAATTCCCTACTTGCGGTAAACAAGATTTATCTCCCATTTGCAGAGTTATCTGTTCCTTAGAGCAGGTACTTTATAGTTCTCTGTGGGTAAAAAGTATAGTTTTTTCTACAATATTTTTTTATTCACATGTAGCAAAGCATCCGGTAAAATTTATTATGATATGGAAACTAATTCTGCAGTTTTTTAGTTGTACTGGAAGAGTTCAGTCCACGGACATTATTTTAAAAAAAATAAAAACGTTATTTTTCCCTATCTGTTCAAGAATAGATACCTGCTGTTATGAAAGACAACTCTTGCAAATGGGAAGTAACTCTTGTATTCCGAAAATAGGGAATGGCATCTAATGTAAACATTAACCAAAAATACGTTCTAGATCAATTATGGATCATGAGATGTGTTAAAAGAAATTTTAAGAGAAAATGGCAATTTAAGCGTGTTTGTCATAGGGCAGATTTTAGTTGCCAGGTGTTGTCATTTAATCGGCTGTAGCCGATCGAAAGAATGCAACTTCTGATGATGGGTCAAACGAGGAGCTCGGACATTGTAGACAATTTCAGTCCTCTTCTTAGTTTAGATTCCATCAAGGAAATAGTATTTAAAGAACTTAATTTAACAGCCAAAGAGCGACTATGGCATACGGACCTTAGACAATTTTCGCCGTGCAATTTTCATTAGGGTTATAAATACCTAGTAAATTAATAGGACTAAAAAACACGGTGACTTCGTTATGAAAAAAGGTGACATATAAAAAGATAAAATCCTACAATTTTTTCCCCAAAAGGTAGTGTTACCCCAACATGTACATGTATAATCAAAGTTAAACTTATGAAAAAGTTAGTCCAAAGACACAATTATATATTCAATATCTTAACCTACAATTTGTATACTTCCATTCCCAAAGTGAACATTTTGAAAAACAATAACATGAATAATTCATCAAAAGTTTTCTAGCCAAATGGTTAAAAATACCAAAGAAAATATGACTTTGAAATATATGAGGGGAGGAGGGGTCATCATCCCGAATTTCCGATCACAATATTAGAAAATCCCGAATTCCCGGTAGTACAATTGACATTTTCCCGAATTCCCGAAAAATTCAGAACGTTAATCAATAAAAAATTGTCCAGATGTTGTCAATTTGGCCAATATTGAAAAGTAGATCAACCTGAAGTTGCTATACTAATTTGACATAATGTTCATACTATTTTATTATTAGCAACGAACAGCAAGTTCAGCATTGTAATGGGATAAGCTAGAATGGCACTTGTAAACTGTGATAATATGATATTCCCTGGTCTTCGGAATCCCTGCGTACCAATGTAAGGTTTGACATTAATTAAACCATAAAAATTAATACCGGTAACTTTATATCCCGAATTCCTGGCGAAAAAAAATGTGTTCTTTCCCTTATCTCGCTTACGTTTTAATCCAAAATTCCCGGTCAAATTTTAACCAAATACCGAATTCCCGTTAAAACAAATGCCCAACCCTGGCGTCCCCAAAAAGGTTCTCCCTACCCTAATATATGGCCACCTACTTGAATTTCGACGATTTACCTTCATTCAGCATTGTAAACAACAAATTCATAACTGCATTTATTGTGGCATTTATCATGTTTATTTCAAATGATTAAAATCAATAATAAATTACAGATGTTTAAAACCAAATTAACGTCGCAAAGCGAATATGAAATAATAACAGAAACTTAGAAAGTAAAGCAATTTATTTATGATACAACAAAAAAAACCCCAAATATTTATACATCTATTCTCTAAGACTGATCGAGGGGCCTCGGTGGCCGAGTGGTCAAGGTAGTTCGTCTACTATTGATCACGTGGTCTGTCAACACTGAGATTGCGGGTTCGATTCTCACTGCAGGCAGGGTGTACTCGACTCCAATCTTAATTGACAAGGATTGCCAGTTTTCCTACCGCAGGTCGGGGGTTCTCTCCGGGTACTCCGGCTTCCTCCCCCAATAAAAACTGGACGCCATGAAATAGCTGAAAAATTGCTGAAAGTGGCGTTAAAACACCATTCAAACAAAAACAATCTAAGACTGATCGGACTGATACACCCTTAGCCTCGATCTCGCTAAACTTCCGGTATATTCTACAATCCTGACCAAATCGGATAAAACATGTTGTGAAAAGGGTATACGAGTTTCACATTATCTTTGTTTCTAAAAATAGATCGCTCTTATCAGTTCATAATGAGGCTAAGGGTGTATAGATCTCTATAGCTTCTGTAACTGACAATTCCCTACTTGCGGTAAACAAGATTTATCTCCCATTTGCAGAGTTATCTGTTCCTTAGAGCAGGTACTTTATAGTTCTCTGTGGGTAAAAAGTATAGTTTTTTCTACAATATTTTTTTATTCACATGTAGCAAAGCATCCGGTAAAATTTATTATGATATGGAAACTAATTCTGCAGTTTTTTAGTTGTACTGGAAGAGTTCAGTCCACGGACATTATTTTAAAAAAAATAAAAACGTTATTTTTCCCTATCTGTTCAAGAATAGATACCTGCTGTTATGAAAGACAACTCTTGCAAATGGGAAGTAACTCTTGTATTCCGAAAATAGGGAATGGCATCTAATGTAAACATTAACCAAAAATACGTTCTAGATCAATTATGGATCATGAGATGTGTTAAAAGAAATTTTAAGAGAAAATGGCAATTTAAGCGTGTTTGTCATAGGGCAGATTTTAGTTGCCAGGTGTTGTCATTTAATCGGCTGTAGCCGATCGAAAGAATGCAACTTCTGATGATGGGTCAAACGAGGAGCTCGGACATTGTAGACAATTTCAGTCCTCTTCTTAGTTTAGATTCCATCAAGGAAATAGTATTTAAAGAACTTAATTTAACAGCCAAAGAGCGACTATGGCATACGGACCTTAGACAATTTTCGCCGTGCAATTTTCATTAGGGTTATAAATACCTAGTAAATTAATAGGACTAAAAAACACGGTGACTTCGTTATGAAAAAAGGTGACATATAAAAAGATAAAATCCTACAATTTTTTCCCCAAAAGGTAGTGTTACCCCAACATGTACATGTATAATCAAAGTTAAACTTATGAAAAAGTTAGTCCAAAGACACAATTATATATTCAATATCTTAACCTACAATTTGTATACTTCCATTCCCAAAGTGAACATTTTGAAAAACAATAACATGAATAATTCATCAAAAGTTTTCTAGCCAAATGGTTAAAAATACCAAAGAAAATATGACTTTGAAATATATGAGGGGAGGAGGGGTCATCATCCCGAATTTCCGATCACAATATTAGAAAATCCCGAATTCCCGGTAGTACAATTGACATTTTCCCGAATTCCCGAAAAATTCAGAACGTTAATCAATAAAAAATTGTCCAGATGTTGTCAATTTGGCCAATATTGAAAAGTAGATCAACCTGAAGTTGCTATACTAATTTGACATAATGTTCATACTATTTTATTATTAGCAACGAACAGCAAGTTCAGCATTGTAATGGGATAAGCTAGAATGGCACTTGTAAACTGTGATAATATGATATTCCCTGGTCTTCGGAATCCCTGCGTACCAATGTAAGGTTTGACATTAATTAAACCATAAAAATTAATACCGGTAACTTTATATCCCGAATTCCTGGCGAAAAAAAATGTGTTCTTTCCCTTATCTCGCTTACGTTTTAATCCAAAATTCCCGGTCAAATTTTAACCAAATACCGAATTCCCGTTAAAACAAATGCCCAACCCTGGCGTCCCCAAAAAGGTTCTCCCTACCCTAATATATGGCCACCTACTTGAATTTCGACGATTTACCTTTATTCAGCATTGTAAACAACAAATTCATAACTGCATTTATTGTGGCATTTATCATGTTTATTTCAAATGATTAAAATCAATAATAAATTACAGATGTTTAAAACCAAATTAACGTCGCAAAGCGAATATGAAATAATAACAGAAACTTAGAAAGTAAAGCAATTTATTTATGATACAACAAAAAAAACCCCAAATATTTATACATCTATTCTCTAAGACTGATCGAGGGGCCTCGGTGGCCGAGTGGTCAAGGTAGTTCGTCTACTATTGATCACGTGGTCTGTCAACACTGAGATTGCGGGTTCGATTCTCACTGCAGGCAGGGTGTACTCGACTCCAATCTTAATTGACAAGGATTGCCAGTTTTCCTACCGCAGGTCGGGGGTTCTCTCCGGGTACTCCGGCTTCCTCCCCCAATAAAAACTGGACGCCATGAAATAGCTGAAAAATTGCTGAAAGTGGCGTTAAAACACCATTCAAACAAAAACAATCTAAGACTGATCGGACTGATACACCCTTAGCCTCGATCTCGCTAAACTTCCGGTATATTCTACAATCCTGACCAAATCGGATAAAACATGTTGTGAAAAGGGTATACGAGTTTCACATTATCTTTGTTTCTAAAAATAGATCGCTCTTATCAGTTCATAATGAGGCTAAGGGTGTATAGGTCTCTATAGCTTCTGTAACTGACAATTCCCTACTTGCGGTAAACAAGATTTATCTCCCATTTGCAGAGTTATCTGTTCCTTAGAGCAGGTACTTTATAATTCTCTGTGGGTAAAAAGTATAGTTTTTTCTACAATATTTTTTTATTCACATGTAGCAAAGCATCCGGTAAAATTTATTATGATATGGAAACTAATTCTGCAGTTTTTTAGTTGTACTGGAAGAGTTCAGTCCACGGACATTATTTAAAAAAAAATAAAAACGTTATTTTTCCCTATCTGTTCAAGAATAGATACCTGCTGTTATGAAAGACAACTCTTGCAAATGGGAAGTAACTCTTGTATTCCGAAAATAGGGAATGGCATCTAATGTAAACATTAACCAAAAATACGTTCTAGATCAATTATGGATCATGAGATGTGTTAAAAGAAATTTTAAGAGAAAATGGCAATTTAAGCGTGTTTGTCATAGGGCAGATTTTAGTTGCCAGGTGTTGTCATTTAATCGGCTGTAGCCGATCGAAAGAATGCAACTTCTGATGATGGGTCAAACGAGGAGCTCGGACATTGTAGACAATTTCAGTCCTCTTCTTAGTTTAGATTCCATCAAGGAAATAGTATTTAAAGAACTTAATTTAACAGCCAAAGAGCGACTATGGCATACGGACCTTAGACAATTTTCGCCGTGCAATTTTCATTAGGGTTATAAATACCTAGTAAATTAATAGGACTAAAAAACACGGTGACTTCGTTATGAAAAAAGGTGACATATAAAAAGATAAAATCCTACAATTTTTTCCCCAAAAGGTAGTGTTACCCCAACATGTACATGTATAATCAAAGTTAAACTTATGAAAAAGTTAGTCCAAAGACACAATTATATATTCAATATCTTAACCTACAATTTGTATACTTCCATTCCCAAAGTGAACATTTTGAAAAACAATAACATGAATAATTCATCAAAAGTTTTCTAGCCAAATGGTTAAAAATACCAAAGAAAATATGACTTTGAAATATATGAGGGGAGGAGGGGTCATCATCCCGAATTTCCGATCACAATATTAGAAAATCCCGAATTCCCGGTAGTACAATTGACATTTTCCCGAATTCCCGAAAAATTCAGAACGTTAATCAATAAAAAATTGTCCAGATGTTGTCAATTTGGCCAATATTGAAAAGTAGATCAACCTGAAGTTGCTATACTAATTTGACATAATGTTCATACTATTTTATTATTAGCAACGAACAGCAAGTTCAGCATTGTAATGGGATAAGCTAGAATGGCACTTGTAAACTGTGATAATATGATATTCCCTGGTCTTCGGAATCCCTGCGTACCAATGTAAGGTTTGACATTAATTAAACCATAAAAATTAATACCGGTAACTTTATATCCCGAATTCCTGGCGAAAAAAAATGTGTTCTTTCCCTTATCTCGCTTACGTTTTAATCCAAAATTCCCGGTCAAATTTTAACCAAATACCGAATTCCCGTTAAAACAAATGCCCAACCCTGGCGTCCCCAAAAAGGTTCTCCCTACCCTAATATATGGCCACCTACTTGAATTTCGACGATTTACCTTTATTCAGCATTGTAAACAACAAATTCATAACTGCATTTATTGTGGCATTTATCATGTTTATTTCAAATGATTAAAATCAATAATAAATTACAGATGTTTAAAACCAAATTAACGTCGCAAAGCGAATATGAAATAATAACAGAAACTTAGAAAGTAAAGCAATTTATTTATGATACAACAAAAAAAACCCCAAATATTTATACATCTATTCTCTAAGACTGATCGAGGGGCCTCGGTGGCCGAGTGGTCAAGGTAGTTCGTCTACTATTGATCACGTGGTCTGTCAACACTGAGATTGCGGGTTCGATTCTCACTGCAGGCAGGGTGTACTCGACTCCAATCTTAATTGACAAGGATTGCCAGTTTTCCTACCGCAGGTCGGGGGTTCTCTCCGGGTACTCCGGCTTCCTCCCCCAATAAAAACTGGACGCCATGAAATAGCTAAAAAATTGCTGAAAGTGGCGTTAAAACACCATTCAAACAAAAACAATCTAAGACTGATCGGACTGATACACCCTTAGCCTCGATCTCGCTAAACTTCCGGTATATTCTACAATCCTGACCAAATCGGATAAAACATGTTGTGAAAAGGGTATATTGGCACTAAACCCAAAAGTGAGCACTAGGTAATAGCAACATGAGATTAAAATTCCGAAAAAGCCCCAAGAAACCATATATATGATAAGCGACACTCAGTTCTTTTCCTGGACTGTATGATAGACTCGTGGGATCTGTTCCACAATACAGCAGCATAAGGGACGCTTTTCTGACCATATGTAGTTTATTTTACAGAATATTGTACCTGAAATAAAATTTAGACTGCTTGACATTTACAATATTATGTAAGCATTATGGTGAATTATATAATTTTAAATGTTACTAAAGCCATAGTTTTCAGATGACGTATAGGTTAAGAAGACGTACATCTTTGCATTTTCCAAAAGTTGATCATATGAGCATAAATTGTCCTCATAAACAAAGCGGAGTGCCCTTTTATTCATTTATTCATTTTTTTTAGTATACTAACCTGTACACAAATATACTCACTCAAAAAAAGAAACGCAACATCGGATAAATTTGTTAAACTCATTTTTTTTGCGGACAAATAACCTATAAATATTCAAATTTATATACACAACATCATAATTACACCTTAATTAATTAAAGGTTTCCAGGTGAAAGCATTAAAGTTCGTCCACCTGTGAACGACTGTGGTCGAATCTGGAACACCATATGAATTACGCATTGCTTAAAACAGGATCGACTTTCACGTGCAAATCATGGGTATTTTTTTAACTAAGACAATCGGTATAAAACCCCGCTATTTCTTTTCTTGATTGCATCAGTAAAATAAAATTCTGATGAGGTGACGCTCGGCCCCAGAGTCCCCTAGTCGATTCGTCCACTATTTCTTGGTCGATCCGTCCACAGTAAATAATTGTGTATTACTAAATTTAATTTTATTTTAACTGTTTTTAAGTGGAAATTGAAAAAGTGTTGATTAAAATTAGTGTAATAATTAAATAAACATAATCTGGTATGGTTTTTAATTATATTTAACTTTGTTGTAATTGATTTTAATTGGGAATTGTTAAAGTGTTAATTAAAATAAGTTTCACATCCCACAAGCTTTCCAGCAACTAAAACAGGAGTGTGTGTGTCGACACAACCAACAGCTGCAGCAACTGGTGCGCTATGTCAACGATACCTGGATCCTGGGCCCTGCTATACACGCGTAAAAATACAGAAAAAATATCACAAATCATCCTAAATCATGGACACATATTCGCATGCATAATCGGCGTAAATAAAAATACGACTTTTATATATATTTTTTTACTTACCTGCTTTATTTATTTTAGCTATCTTTGGTTTTACAATTACATGTCCACATAATGAAAAAAAGGCTTTATAATTTTCTTCAGAAGACTTTAAAAGAAAGCAACCATTATCTGTATTATTTAAAAATATTTCGAATCATGGTCACAAAATTTGCATGCATACTCGACAATCAAAATAGTGAATTCCAGTGTACTACCATACTTAAAAATAATACTTATGATTTTTTTTATATATTTTACCAAGTACCTTCTTTATTTATTTTCCCTAACTTTGGTTTTACTGGGGCCGGATCGACCTGGGGACGGAACGACTAGGGGACGAATCGACCTGGGACGTATCGACTTGGGGACGGATCGACTAGGGGACGGATTGGTTTGGGGACGGATCGTCTAGAAATCCGTTTGCAGCTTGAAAAGCGAGATGGTCGCATACGCGTATGCGTGTAAAGGCGCCGAAATGAACGTTTTGCGCAAAACTGTAACAGTTGTAGAAAGAGACAATTTTAACGGAGGCAGTGTTATGATGTGGGCCGCTATCTCTTTACGCCAGGAACACACAGCTGATACATATCCAAAGCAATCTTAACGCTTTTAGGTATAAAGACGAAATTATACGGCCGCATTTATTGCCCGTAATTGACATTCAAAGAGAATTTTTTCAACACGACAATGCCCGACCACATACAGCACATGTAACAGTAGATTTTTTAGAGCAACAGAATGTCAATGTTATCCGTTGGCCATTACGATCTCCGGATCTTAACCCAACTGAACATCTGTGGGACGAACTGGATCGGCGCGTGCGCCAACGACAACCATCGCCGCAAAATCTGCAACAATTAGAGCAGGCACTTCAGTATAAGTGGCAAAGGATACCGCGTGTTCGTACTCAACGTTTAATTGAATCCATGCCAAGAAGAGTAAGGGCTGTGTTACAACAAATGGTCATCCTCACAAGTCAGGGTTTCTGTGTCCACATGTGTCCACGAAACCCTGACAAACTTAGGTAGGAAATTAACGGGCTAGAAGTCACTACATTGATTGGCTACATTATACCTTAATGTAGCCAATCAATAGCTTGCTTTCATTTCTGACTTGGTAAAGGGATATCCCGATGTCGATTGTAAATAAACCGAACGAATGTGTTAAATAGACCATGTGAAAATCAGTTTATTTTGTACAGTAGTGTTAATAGTTTGTTATAACCGCGGTATTTATTGGTTGCGTTACGTTTTCTTCCGACTCAAGAATGAGTAAGAATGACTACTGCTTAACACTTGCTTCTTTCAAGCAATTTCATTAGTTGATATTTTGAAGACTTGACGTCATACGAAAATTTTCAAGCCCGAGAATTTCCTAGCTAAGTTTGTCAGGGTTTCAGGGACACATGTGGACACCGAAACCCTGACTTGTGAGGATGACAAATGGTGGGCACAACAGATACTGACATTTTTTGCGTAACAATATGCAACAAAATGTTATATTCCATGGTATGTTGCATTTCTTTTTTTGATTGAGTATACATGCCAAACGGAAAAAGTTAACATTACCGAAAATGAAGTTATGTAAAATGGTGAGTTTGCTAAATCTATCCAAACATTTTCCCAAACGCTGTAAAATGGTTAGTTCCTGCGATGACATCGTGCAGATATTGCCTATATAAAAATCAAAATTTAATTGGTAATCAATATCTATACCAAAAAATTTAACAATGGATTCAGAAGATATGGTTGCACCTTGAATATTTATACATGGAATTATTTAAGTTTTCTTTCCAACAACTAGAACCTGAATTTTTTATGGATTTGCATGCATCTTATTTACCTGAAGCCAATTAATAATTTCTACGAAATCTATTTGTAAAGCAGGTATCAGCTCAGCATAATTTAGACTACAAACAGACAACGTATTGCCAACAACATAGTTATAAATGGATCGATGTTTAACAACTGCAAATATCGTTGATAAAAGTATTTAATAGCAGGGGTCCAATTTAAATCCTTGGGGTACCCCTTATAGATATCAGCCCAGCTGCCAATAATATTTTTTATTTTAATTTGTTGTTTTCGATTTGTATAATAGGATTTTAAGATGCAATTTTCGTAACCAATGCGTATCAATCTGACAGTAATGTAACTCAGTATTTTGGACATATATTTTATAGGATGTCAAAGTTACTTATCATATAGTCACAGCAAGTGAAATATACAAACGTCTAAATATTATGACAACCATTTAATATATCTATCAAGCGGATTTCAGAAGCATTAGAAATACAAGGTTAATACCAATTATGTACATCTTATGTAATTCTTAATTATTTTTGTAAGCACTTGCTATTTAAAACATCTATCAATCAAGCTACCCCTCGTTCTTAATCGTGTTTGAAGTGTTAAATTTCATTTGCCTGTATGTACTAGAAAGAAAAATAGCATTATCGTGTTTAATTATTTATCTATTGAGAAATTTAACTAGAAAAAATTGGGTTTGTTTGGCAAAATAACTAACCTTTTTTAAAATTTTCTTTCCCATAACAATACGCATCGGGAGAGCTTTTGCAACATAGGTTTCATTGTAGAACGAACCATGCGAACGCTTAACTGAAAGTTCATATGGTCTATAAAAAAACTACTTTCACTTTCAATTTCAGTCCAAAAAAATAGTGTTTTAATTGACCCTCAACATTTGTATGTTCAATTAATAAAAATGTATGCTCAAGTTTCCTATTCAGCTTTCCAAAAGTAACAACGTTCTTCTTGTATCATGTACGGTTCAAATTTATATATTGGGCAACAGTAAACGATCTGTTGAATAGTACTACAAACTCTGGAATTGTTCTCGGTATTTCGGTGGTCCTTCACATAAAGCTTTAGTTACGTAATTTGTATGTGTCTGGAATTGTTTTCAGTTTTTATGTTTATGTGAATGCGGCGGAAAATAAACTTTGAGTGGACAAAAAATTTATTTTCATCCAGTCTCTACTACCGAGGCCATTTTTCCATTATAAAAAAGCGACATGAGCGACATCCCTTCATACATTGATACGCATCTGAACTTTGAGAAGTGCGTAGGTCAATTATATAATAATTTTTAATTAGTGTATATTCTTTGAGGAATGCTTTACATTTAAACATTTTTAACATTAGAACGAATAATCGTAACCTTACTTTTTGGCGAGATGAATCCGACAAATCACAAAACTAACATCGGATTATAACGGCATTAAAATTTGGCCTAATTTAACATATGCCAACCTTAACGAATCTCACTTAAAAGTCTTCTTTAAGCTTAAATTATTCGACTATATTTGTTTAGGTTTAACACCATTTTTAGTATCGTGGCGTCCTGGTTTATTGGGGAGGAAGCCAGTGTATACCAGCTGAAAATTCATGCCCTTCGTCAGGTAGTTAAATTTTAGTTTGAGTGCGCCCTTATAACAGTAATGCTCGAATACACAATCTCAGTTTTAACAGGCCTGTACGAATCTATAGTAGATGAATACTTCAACCCCCCCCCCCCCCAAATTAACCGATACCCCGTTTTTTTTTACTTTAAGACCATACCAATCTAAATTCTGAATTTCTAATTTCCATTTTTAATACAAAATACTCTTGAATTAATACTCAAAATGCAAGTAAGAATAAATCTACATACGACATCTAATTATTTTTTTCCAGTAACCAATCATGCTTGATGCTACAAATATATTCAATAAAACTATTACTCTAACTGATTCTTCATGTGGACTACTGGGCTGGTGTTACCCCCGAGGGGGGGAGGGTGGAGGCTAACAATCCACCAGCAGAGACATCGACCCATTGGTCATGGTGGTTGCAAATATAAATTGAAAAATTAAAATATAAATTTGATTACCTCCCTTTTAGCATTTATAAACTGTAAAAACTTAGAAATTTATAATAAAATGTATAAGCAGCATTTCCACATTATTTATACTATTTGATTGATTGGATAGTTGCTTGACGTCAAGCGTGCAGTGTTTCAGCTTAATACAGGACGACCAGAATTTGAATGGTATTCTTTACTTTTCATGGCCGTCGGAACTAGAGTTGAGTTGGGTGGGATCGCACCCTCCTTTTTCACAATAGTAATTGTCGAACACTGTAGACGGTATTCACTGACGAAATCTTACTTGCTAACACTTTATAAAAAGTGCTCTTACAGCAGATATCTGTGCTGATATTTTTCTACCATTTGATGTCATTTGCATCACTCATTTAGCCGTTTGTATTACGTGTCTCTTCAAGTTGACTTACTTTTTGAACTCGTTAACGCGCATAAAGCAGGGTTGGATTCAGGCGTGGGCGTGGCGGGAGTGTGCCCCTACTAAATTTGCCAAAACATTAGAAGGAAAATAGATCAACAGCGAATTTTGTCACATTTTACATCAGTGCTTTGTAATTACTTATATTTCACGAGGCTTCGCTGGCATCTTAAACGCCCAAATCCCACCGCAGAATGATCGCATGTGGCGGATCCAGAAGGGGAGGAAGGGACGTTTGCCCTCCCCCCGTTAAAAAGGAGAAAAGAAAGAGAGAGTGAGCGAAAAAAGAGGAAAGAGAGATAATACAATATGTTCCTTCCTCGGGATCATTTCGGTATTTCATTTCGGACTTGGCTTTACTTAAAATGGGAAACATTTTGTAAATCTTGAAAACAGGTTAAAATTTGTAGTCCTCTAAATTGCTGAAATCTTACCAGCTTCTAGTGGGCTTCATTCCCCCACCAGGATGCTGGAGACCTTGATCGATATCTAGATTCCTCGCCGAATTTTCTGGATCCGCCTATGACCCTTACATGTATTCTTGGATTTGCCCCTGACCAGATTCCATTAATTGTCAATCGGACACACCCTTTTGCGGAGCTCCTCATTTGATCATTAATCTATCTACTACACAACGAGTATTAGTTCAAAACACATTTATGTTGCTCTATATTGATTTGACATCAAATCAGTATTTAATACGAGGTGGTTTGTTTTTCAGTTTTTCCCTGTTTCGTAATCATGTTAATATCAGCTTTAACAATTTTTTTTCTGTCCCCCGAAATGTCAATCAGCTGTCAAACTATGACTGATATAACTAATTGAATATGCTTGTACTTTCAAATGCCAAAAATAAGTCTGTCGATCTGTCTAATTGCATAATACTATGCAGGCGCGGATCTAGAAATAAGTGTGTAGGGTGGCGCGAGGGGTCTATGTCCAAAGTCCAGTTTTGGGGGGGAGGGGTGGCAGGGTGGCGCCCTTTCGAACCCAGATTTTATAATACTTAAACCAATTACGATTAAACAGTTATACCAATTACGTAAATAAATAAATATACAATATTGGTACATTGTTAAGATAATACCGATATAAAATTTAGTACGAGAAATTGGTAGCTGAGGTTCTGTCGAGCATTTCTCATCAGTTTCGCGGCGAGTACAAATGTTTATATTTCTGTCTCTGTAGGAATATTGCTTTTATCCTACATCCGTAAAATTCATGAATTCACGAAAAAGAGCACTTTTAGCGATTTCCGTCCTCACAAGTCAGGGTTTCTGTGTCTACATGTCACAAGTCACGGTTTCTGTGTTCACATGTGAACACAGAAACTGTGGACACAGTAACCCTGACTTGTGAGGATGGCCGATTTCTGACTTGAAATGTTTGGCCCTTATTCTAGTGATCTAGCCAGAATCGTATTCCACCATGCACGTGACATAAACCAGAACTGAATTTTAAATATCGTAAAAAGTGAGGACACTAGCTCCAGAAGACTTTATTCAGCACTGCTGAATAAAGCAATAATTATTCGGCTACCTTAATTGCACAGCAAATGTAATGATTTTTGCAGAATAAAACAAATGAATATAGTACATGTGAGGTGATCTTGACAAAGTTTAAAAAGCTGTACACCTCAGCTGTAGCTCAACATACAAACATATATATATATATATATATCAGGTATGTCAACAGTGCTGCTGTGGTTTGGGCCTTACTGTGGGCAGGTGGTAAGGATTACCAGTTTTCCTGTAGAATTGGCTCTTTCCTAATAAAAACAAGACGACATGATATAGTTGAAAAATTGCTTTAAACGACACGAAACCGACAAATTATTAAATGTACGTCATACTTGTCTTCGATTGTTCGTTAATATGTAGCTTAGAATGTGGAAGAAAAGGACTTTTTTAGACAATATCGAATGAGACCATAAATCTCCACGGGGGTTGGGGGGGGGGGGTGATTTGGTGTATATATATATATATATATATATATATATATATATATATATATATATATATATATATATATATATATATATATATATATATATATATATATATATATATATATATATATATATATATATATATATATAGTAATACAGATGTGCGTCCAGAAAGAGTCACCTTTTTAGCTCTTTAAAATATATAAAAAGGTAGCTTTTTTCATTAAATTCTTATTTTAAACCCATGTAAACCACGGTGATTTTACAAACAAAGTGTTCCATTAACATCACTTGATTATTTTTGTAGTGAATGGACTAATTTGTCAACGGGGATGTGCAATAATAAAATATATGAATAGGTCTGATTTAATAATTTAATATATGAGTTCACGTTTCATCACATCCAGAAATAAATGAATAGGGTTTTCAAATCTCCGTTCGCAGACCTGTATACCTGAAAGTATCCCTATAGTTACCCCCCCCCCCCCCGGCCACCTTATGTAAATCTTGTGCACTAGTTCCTTAAAAAAGCACGTGAGGAAATAAATTAATAGCATGTTACAAGTAGTAAGTTTTTTTATATGTCGTATTATTATATATTTGCGCTACATTGTTGGTTAACGTTTTGCATTACCCAAAGAAACATTGATGCGTGTGAGTTTGTATCCTTAATACACAAAAATTTAAACAAACTGAGAAGTAAGAAAGTATTTTATATTCTATACAGGCGTGTTTGTGAGTCATACCGGTAAGTATAGTTGAAGAATGTTGACATGAGAGAAGATTTAATGATTATTTAGTTGGCTCGTTATATTTATTGTAGGCTTATATGGCAAATATTTGTACGGAGTTTTATTTAAAGGGGTCGTTTCATTTTCGTCTTTGTGGTCAATCCAATATCACAATCGTTTAAATATAATATATATCTTTGAAGAGCCTGACAACGACATTCCGCGCAAATAAAATGTTCTCAAACAATCGTACCTAAGCGATGTCACATGTCCCCATTTGCAGGTCGAAACATAGATTTATTTGTGCATTTTCTTTTGAGAGATACACGTGGTCATGTCTACATTCAGTAGTTTATGTAACCTATAACTTATAAAAAAAAGTATGTTTGGGTGGGGTTAACGCAACTTCTATCAATTTTCAGCTATATCTTGGAAGCTAGTTTTATTGGGGTTGAAAAAAATTATACATAATACAAAACGAAGTATACCTAATTTAAATTATAACATATAAATGCCCACTGTTCAGCGAATGTCTCCGATACCTATAGCTCGAAACAGTATAAGCACCAGATCCATAGCAAACAAGGATCTGAAAGGGGGGGGGGGAATGAGACCCCACCAAATATGTTCGTTCAAGTTATTACATTATGTGTCAGTTTTGACTAACAAACATACCCGCACCGCACAACGTGTGACGCGGTATAATTTGTAAGTGATTTTTAAAAGAATACAAAGAAAAAAAATGTACTATGGGAGTAAAAAGTGAACGATAGATTGCAGGATAAACATAATATTAGTGTATTGACTTGACATAAACACAATATAAAGACACGGCACGAAACGAAGAAAAGGCTGGCCTCTGATCCTCGTCGTTATATTGTGTTTATGCCCATTGACTAAACTAATATAATATATTTAAACTTACTAGTGTGTATTGGACTTCAATCTTAATTGACAAGGATTGCCAGGTTTCCTACCGAAGGTCTGGGGTTTTCTCCGGTTACTCCGGCTTCCGGATTCCTACCCCAATAAAAACTGGACGCCATGAAATAGATTAAAAATTTTGAAAGTGGCATTAAACACAATTGAAACAAACAAACAAACTTTTATCATAAGTACAAGTTTGCTTTATTTTGTCCTATTTTAAGTCCTCTCAAATATAAATTGTTCACGTATAAACATTACCTTAAATATATGTTTATTTCCAATTTTCAAAATTACAGTAAAATATAATTCATAAGTTAGTTTTATAAGGAGATGACTTTGGAAATTTTATATGGAATAAGAACATAAATTCTATGATATCGTTTGACCTTACTTTTCTATCTTATTACTTTAAAACGTGTCTAAACACGAATCAATATGCAAGAAACTTTATCCTTATTAAGATTTGAAGATTGAACTACACCAATAGTTAAAAGCAATTGATTCGTGTAGACAACAAACTTAATTGTATACATATGTTTAAAAAGTTGTTGAAATTTTAAATGATGAGATTAAATGACAATTTATTGATTCAAATATATCTCTTTGACAAATATTTTGTAGGATTATAACTCACAATGTGTTGACAAATCCTTCATTCAGATAAACTCAACTGATTGGTTTTCAGTGATCCCAAAATAAGACGCCATTTTATTACAGTATCACGGCTGGTTCGTTTGACTGACAGTACGAATAAATCATCGATTGTTTTAATCTGATGGCATATTTGATTCATTGGAAGGAAGCTTTAGCATGACATATTGTGACAAAATCTATGAGATATGGTGACCACGATTAAGATTTCGGATACTGTAATTTGTACCAAATAGCTAACAAGATGTTACTTGCAAGTTTTGTTATTATCATCTATAGCTAGGGATAATTCACTCGGTTTCTGGTTATAATGCTAAAAGCGGGATTAAGAGTTCTATTGTAGCTGCATATAGCTGCTACTAAAGACGGTCCAACTTTCCGCCCCTGCCAAATACTCCATACTTTTCTGATAGTAGTACAAATTTTATGCCGTTTGGTCCATCCCATTTAATGCTTTGATTTGAGTGGAAACATTCCAGCAGCATCATCGCCCAGTTGATCACGTTCTCAAAAGCCTGTATCTCCTATCCAGATTTCATTGATAGAGAATATCAGCTGACAGAAAAGATTCACACTGGGAAGATTGAAGTCATCACTAAAACAGCTTTATGTATTCTGTCATGACATAGGTGACCGGTACGGAATGTTTGTCTCACTTGACCATTGATTTGTTTCGTAACCAGTTTCCCCTCTCTACACTAGATTATGACTATCCCTTATGACTGATAATAATCGGATATTAACCTGACTGATATGACGTGTGCCACACGTGGTGCAGGAGTTGCTTCCCCTTCCGGAGCACATGCACTACACCTCGGTTTTTAGTGGAGTTCGTGTCACTCAGGTTTTGATGTTTGTGTTGTGTTGCTTGTCTGTTTGTTTTGTTCTTGTCACATCTTTTTTTAACCCTGGTTTTGTCTGTCCTTGTCTTACGCTCTAATGAATATTCCTTGGTATCTTCAATTTTTTTTCTCCTATTGGTTGTTAACTTGTTCTCGTCCTGCATACAGCTGAAATATTGCTTGCAGAGTGAAAGCATACATAAATAATTCTCACTCTCCGTTTGTCTTATAAATTAGAGTCGATATTTAGGCTGATGTTGGTCTGTTTCTTGGACTTTTATTGTGGATTGTCTTTTGTACAGCTATATTTTGTTATTACCTTCATCTGAAGAATTACCCTAACGTCAATCAGTAAAAAAGCTATCACAATTAATTGATTTTTATGAGGAATCATTTGTAGATCAAATAAAACAGGATAATTTGAAAGCTTTTCAAATATAAACAACCAATGTATTTTAAAAACCGATACCGAACAATTTACATTGAACATTATAGTTAAAAGTTGTCAATATCTTCTGCTCAGAAACGTCATATTCAAATATAATACTTGTTCTAGTGGAAAAAGACAAAAAATTTATAACTAATAAGTCTAATTCACAATAAAGTTAACAAATTTATGACATCAGAGAATACAATAATTTATTGTATACATCCTCCCAAGTCAAGGCAGGTTAAGGGTTACGTGATTATATTTAACAAAGGTGAGTTTGATAAATACAATCAAAATGCTTTAACTGTATAATAATTTTCTCAAGAAAATCCTTCCATGTCACCGGTGGTTCTGGTTCCACGTTCGCCCCATCATCACGTAACCCTTAACCTGCTTTGTATATAAAGCAACAAAGAGCTGAATATCAAGTAAAATTTACCACATTTGTAAATTTCAACGCACAACATTTAAAGTTGTCATTTATAAAGACGAAAACAACACTTCTACAGTCGAAGCACAATAAACAAAGCAAAAATACTGCAGCAAAAAAATCGGCCTCCTCGTTCACTCGTGATGTGATTTCTGATTCGAACGTTGGAATCAGAAACCCAAATTTGGGAGGATTATTATTTGCTGCGGTATATTTTTTTAGTATTTAGAGAACTAGAAACACCAGGTGGTTACAACAAAGAGTTTTGGATAATCAAAAGACGTAACGAGGATGCATGGCAGATAGTGTTTGCTATGCAAGGGTTACAATGAAATTGCGATAACTTGGAGATATGAAATATAAGGTGGTTGTCAGTTACAGTGGACTCAATTTGAACATGCAAGCCTCATGTAGGAAATCACGTGAATAATATGTCCAAATTATCACTAAGTTCGTTATTTTGGATGAGATATCCACGATAGTCTCCAGAACCATGGATGTTTTATATTTAACTAAACACTTTATGTAAATCACTAATCTACTTAAGAAAAACTTTACTATGTAATTGGTTAAGTATATCAGATGTGTATTTGGTAGAAAAAGCAATACAGAGTTAACCATAGACACTGTTTGCAGGTAACCACAGTAACATGCGGTACAGAGTTAACCATAGACACTGTATGCAGGTAACTATACAGTAAGATGAGGTACAGAGTTAACCATAGACACTGTATGCAGGTAACTATACAGTAAGATGAGGTACAGAGTTAACCATAGACACTGTATGCAGGTAACTATACAGTAAGATGAGGTACAGAGTTAACCATAGACACTGTATGCAGGTAACTATACAGTAAGATGAGGTACAGAGTTAACCATAGACACTGTATGCAGGTAACTATACAGTAAGATGAGGTACAGAGTTAACCATAGACACTGTATGCAGGTAACTATACAGTAAGATGAGGTACAGAGTTAACCATAGACACTGTATGCAGGTAACTATACAGTAAGATGAGGTACAGAGTTAACCATAGACACTGTATGCAGGTAACTATACAGTAAGATGAGGTACAGAGTTAACCATAGACACTGTATGCAGGTAACTATACAGTAAGATGAGGTACAGAGTTAACCATAGACACTGTATGCAGGTAACTATACAGTAAGATGAGGTACAGAGTTAACCATAGACACTGTATGCAGGTAACTATACAGTAAGATGAGGTACAGAGTTAACCATAGACACTGTAGTTCACTGTATGCAGGTAACTATACAGTAAGATGAGGTACAGAGTTAACCATAGACACTGTAGATCACTGTATGCAGGTAACTAGATACATATTTTATCAATTTAAATATCTTCACCTATGGGAAATGTACACAAACATCCTTCCTGAAATCAATGACGAATTATCTCATTGATCATCGTCTATGCAGAGGTAAAACCCAATTTATCACTGCGATACATATTTTAAATAATACCCTCTGGGAAATGTATACAGGACGTTCCTGTACCATTGTATACCACTGCAGTTTTAGCGATTTAGTCACGATACATTGTGAAGTATGGTTTATCGTATGCCTATAAACCTTGACTCCTATGCATCTCCGATAATATCAACTGATACGTACATACAATTTGGATGTAATATAATGATAATATTGCTGCAAACGAACGTTTAAATATGCCGAAATGTCAGTATTTTGTATCTAGATTGCATACTAGTGTTCGATTTTAACGTTTAATAATTTTTTAGAAAGTGTAAAATTGTTCACTTCAATTTTTTTATGCATTTTGGTTATTCAACTTCTACAAGACTTCGTGTTTTAACAAAAGTGTTATCGTAGAATGTCTTCCTAAACCATCAAGCCATGCTTTTTTGTTCCGTGCTGTTCCTATGAATAACAATATCTAATATTTCCAGGACAACTTTTAACAGAAATACTGAACACTGAACTTGACAAGGATTTATAGTCGAAGGACGGGATTTTTTTTCTCAGAGTACTACGGCTTCATTCCCTAAAAATAACTGGTAAAGCTAAAAATGTGACAACAGTGGCGTTAAACCCTATTCAAACAAACAGACAACACTAAACAAGCATAAATAAACATCACTTTGTTACGCCCAGTGCGTTTCCAGGTGGCCGATAGGGGAGATCATCGATGCGGGGCTATCAGAAGTGGATAGTAGATGTTGACATGTTTAAATGGTTAAAGAGTGCCAAGCTTACTTTTATAGATTTAAGAAAAGAATAGGCTCATTGAGGCCGCTACAAAATTCAAACATTTTCGTCCCTTCTCAGTCCTTCATACTTTTCCAGTGACTAAAAAATGTTGTTTCCGTTGGTACATCTTCGTTGATATATTGTTTTTTTACTTGTTCTGGTCCTAAATATAGCTGAATTATTGCTAATACAATCAATATAAATGTTACTACATGTGTGTTTTCATGCGGGTATGAAATGTGGACCAAGTCTTGTTCCATTTACCATATAAACATTACTGGTGTGAACACAAGCACATGGAACAGTTTGTGTGAAATTCATGCATGCTGTGTTGTTTTAAAATCTTCGCCTATTTCTATTGGAAAGGGCTATTTTATTGTTATAGGCACAAATTGCCAGGAAATATGGTAAGAATAGATCAGAAATTCTAAAGAGTATAGACCAGTGTGAAACGAAACGTCAATGTGCAGGTCTCTGATTGTATTACAATGTATATAAATTTCATTGGTACTTTATATTAATGCTCGAAACTGGTAGAACTATTTATAGCTCCGCCGTAAGTGTCAACACAACCAACTGTATTAAAACAGACAATACAAAGGTTTTTTTAAATAATTTACTTGCGTATGGACCTGTTACAATATTGTTTATTCGTTTTTAATTTGAATAAAAAACTTTGTTCTTCCTAAATGTCCTAGATGTTTGGAATAAGCTTATCGCTGTTTGGAATTTGTTAAACTACATGAAATGTCATTTATTTTCTATTTAATATTCTTCTCCCTCTTCCTCGCCTTCACCTTCAACTGAATCAACTCCTACTTCTTCGTAGTCCTTCTCCAGTGCTGCCAAATCTTCACGAGCCTCAGAGAATTCTCCCTCCTCCATACCCTCTCCTACATACCAGTGAACGAAGGCACGTTTGGCATACATTAAATCAAATTTGTGATCAAGACGGGCCCATGCTTCGGCAATGGCGGTGGTGTTGCTCAACATGCAGACAGCTCTCTGGACTTTGGCTAAATCACCTCCAGGTACAACAGTTGGTGGTTGGTAGTTAATTCCGACTTTGAAACCAGTTGGACACCAGTCTACAAACTGAATTGTTCTCTTTGTTTTAATGGTAGCAATGGCGGCATTAACATCTTTTGGTACGACGTCTCCTCTGTACAACATGCAGCAGGCCATGTATTTTCCGTGACGTGGATCACATTTGACCATCTGGTTGGCTGGTTCAAAGCAAGCATTTGTGATTTCGGCAACTGAAAGTTGTTCGTGGTAAGCTTTCTCAGCTGAAATGACAGGAGCATATGTTGCCAATGGGAAGTGGATACGTGGGTATGGTACCAAGTTGGTCTGGAACTCAGTTAAGTCAACGTTGAGAGCACCGTCGAATCGGAGTGAGGCTGTGATTGAGCTGACAATCTGACCAATCAAACGATTCAGATTGGTGTATGTTGGCCTTTCAATGTCAAGGTTACGACGGCAGATATCGTAGATGGCTTCGTTGTCAACCATGAAGGCACAGTCAGAATGCTCCAAGGTTGTGTGGGTTGTCAAGATGGAGTTGTATGGCTCAACAACAGCTGTTGAAATCTACAAAATAAAAAAAATTATTATAATGTTGCTTTATTTGAGTTGTACTTCAAAGCTTTAACCAAATAACACAAATCTTTATCTATGATTTTTATCGAATTATCAGTTCTGCATCTAAGTCCTTTTTATTATTTTAACGCTGCGTATTAACACAAATTAAAATGCCATAAATACCTGAGGAGCAGGGTAGATGGCGAACTCCAGCTTTGATTTCTTTCCGTAATCGACAGACAGTCTTTCCATCAACAGAGATGTAAATCCAGAACCGGTTCCTCCTCCAAAGCTGTGGAAGATGAGGAATCCCTGAAGACCGGTACATTGGTCGGCCTAAAATGAAAACAACGTAGAAATTAAGCCATAAAGTCACTTGTAGCTAATATTGTGCCAAAAAAGGACAGAGTATAGGGCTGTGATTGTTCTGAATACACAGACAAATACAATAGTTATAAAGGTCGCATTGATTGATTGATTGATTGATTGATTGATTGATTGGTTGATGAAAATTCTAATGTGAGAATCTTACAAATGCGAACCATACAGAGTAAATCTCTTTTTATTATTGGAAAATAAACAACGAATAGAAATTTATAAAAGGTTTAAGATACAGATACATTCTCTTTATATACATTTAAATGACTAAAGTCAATACCCCGTGGATTTAACTAAAAGGCAAATAACTTACCAGTTTCCTAATTCTGTCCAATACCAGATCAACAATTTCTTTTCCAATGGTGTAATGTCCTCTAGCGTAGTTATTGGCGGCATCTTCCTTTCCAGTAATAAGTTGTTCAGGGTGGAAGAGTTGACGGTATGTTCCAGTACGTACTTCATCTGTAATTTATATAAGGATTATCGGTTTTTTTGTTCTGTACAGAACGTTTAAAAAGAAAATACATGTTTACTGGCAAATTAACAAAATATGATGGTTTGAAAATCAGCGGTGTATGGCTACTATATTATGAAAGTAAGTTAGAAAGATTCACATAAAATTTGACATCAAACAATTTCATCAAGTTTTGCTTTTTAAATATATTTATAGTTTTTACTGTCTTTCAATACTGTACAGTGTATCTTTACGTAAAATACTGAACGTGAAAATCCTGCTATTTTTGGACTATTTTTGGGTTACCATTCGAAGGCGTACCCTCGAAACGCCCCTTTTATGGCCCAACACTTGTATCGCTGTTGATCTATCGATTAGTGGTAAAGGTAAATTTGGCAAATTGTCTAAAATAACTTCGTCTAAAAATGTGTATTTTAAATTATAAAGAGTAAACAAAATGCGTAAATACAATTGTTAAAATCTAACAAGAATTTAAATATTGACTCATCGACATTTTTTAGTTTTAAAAATTTTAAAAGAAAGTATTAAAATATAATACAACAAAACCAGCAATTACAACCTAAATAGACTAGGGTTTCCTTCTATCTACTGTCTTTCACGCATATTTTTTTCACAGCCCAACTAATTAGTTTTTATCTCATAATAAAAACACACGTACCAACTACTGTTGGTTCCAGATCAACAAAAACGGCCCTTGGAACGTGTTTGCCTGCTCCAGTCTCACTGAAGAAGGTGTTGAAGGAGTCATCACCTCCACCAATTGTTTTGTCACTGGGCATCTGACCATCTGGCTGGATACCATGTTCCAAACAGTACAACTCCCAGCAGGCATTGCCCATCTGAACACCAGCTTGACCAACATGGACGGATATACACTCACGCTGTATAATAAGAAAAGAAAATTAGACTACATTAAAATTTGATTTGGTCTCACAAACAAAGACGAGTTGATATAAAATTAAACATATATACATGTACTTTTAAAGCATCACCTAACGCATCATTTCTCTTTATAGAATCGCCTATCTAGCTTGTCAATTTATCATTCGTTCTAAATCTGATTCTGAAAGCGAAGAATATTATGAACAAAAAATCGTGCAGTCTTATAATTTTTGTCTTAATTTACATCTGGTATATGAAATCAAGACTGGATATAGGAGCATGCAAAGAATGTTGTCTTTAGGCTGGAGACAAAATAATTATTATGTTTTATATCCAGGCCCTTTAACATATTCTTCTTTTTTAAAAATTTGAATAAAAAAACTGTAATACGACCCACTTTCACCTTTACTCTTAAATTAAAAATTAATATTTTATACAATCACTTATTTTCTATTAATATGCATGTAAAGTTATATTTATATTGTTAAAAACTAATAATTTATAAGCTAAGCAGTATACTTACCATTTTGATGTCTCAACAGATATTTCCAGCAAAGCAACGTATACTGTTAAAATCTGACTGTAAAATAAAATACACTAATACTCCTTTTATACTTGTTGAATTTATTGTCCCGTTGTGTCGCTCTGACGACAGTAAACAAACACAGCTATATGCCGTATGATTATTCAAATTTCAAATTTTGGCATAAAAATCTCTTTATGCTTAGACCTTTAAATACTCGAGCGCCATGTTTGCACTTGATTTAAAAAAGATAGACATAAGTGTATTTGTTAGAAAAGTTACGGTTCATTTATTCATTTCAAAGATACACTGTTAACCAAATGAATTTAAATTTTTACTTTCACTTACATTTTTATCGAAATATTGTAACACGTATTTACTTACATATCAATGAATAGACTGAGTAACAAAATATTATTCAGAATAATAAAATTAAAATAAAATCATCGCAATCTATAGATGTCGCGCTGTTTTTAATAAATTTCTAGCTATGTATTTTTTTATGTTTTGATCATCCTCCCAAGACATGCGTTCTGAGTCCACGTTCGGGGTCAACCATCATGATGGATCCGAAAACACGGACTTGGGAGGATGGTAAATAATGGAAAATATCGGAAAAAAATAGTGGGTACCCTATACGTATACTGGCAAAATATACATCTAATTAAAAAAGGGGGATAAGGAGGTCCGTTGAATGTTTTTTTTTTTACCCGTAATTAACTGTAAAATAATTCAGTTGAGAGTATACGTTTCGGGAATACCTGTCAATTTACATGAAAAATAATTTATATTTTGCAATTTATTGTGAAAATTTATTTAAATCTTTAAGATGTTGTAGTATTGTTCACAATATAGCTGACTTTACATTTTCTTATAGAAAGTCGACGGTGTTCACGTTATAGATTTAAGATTGTTGTCGTCAACTTCACATTTTCTTAAAAATCGAACGTTTTCACAATATATAGCTAACTGATTGTTGTCAACATAGTGAAGAATATTGGAAGGTAAGTCAGCATCCACACACAGCCAAAATTACTTTGTCTTGACCCCTGCTCTTGACTCGGTAGATGAATATTCAAATAACGTGGCACCCCTTTTTGGTTTGCTATAAATTGAACATTTAAATGGGCATTTGCCATGTTGAACTATGATGCAAAGTTATGTGTTGCTACCTAATGTATAGTCTATACACGTGAGTCTATACTATCCAATACCCAACCTGGACTTTTCATGTGCGACATTTTGAAAACATCAAATACACGCTTGGGCTGCTGATGAGATGACAGTTTGATATGTATGTGTTCGATATGCAAAGTAAAATTGTTTAACCGAAAAAATTATGGGCTCCACAAAACGCAATATAAAATTAAATCTTTCACTTGCTCCCCCCTTTTTGCTATGGTCGCTGCGTGTAGACCATAGCAAAAAGGGGGGAGCAAATGAAAGATTGAATTTTAATTAGATTGCACAAAACGGACACCCCGTATCTATGTACAACTTTTTTTTGCTGTTACTCACGTAATCTGTTGATATAGCGAGTGCTTAAAAAACAAAGCCATTTAAAAAGTTAACGTTTTAATTATAACTAGTAAATACAATGTTATCGATACTATTGTTGGCAACATACCTCATAAACAATAACTAAGGTCTACAATTTTCAGAATGAAAAAAAATACAAAATGTATAATTAAGTTTTTTTCAATTGTTTCAATTTGCGTTTATTTGTTAGGCGTGAAATTAGATTGCATGTGCGTGTTATTTAAAATGAAAATGAACTAATTTTTAATAAGCATTTTTACACTTTTTTACTTTATTTTCTCGACCACTAGTCTACAAGCTTACGAATTTGAATGCGCTTAATATTAACTATTAAATAAATTTGTATTATTTTATGGACTACTTTTTTGTTCTTTCTTAACATGTGAAATATACTGTTTTAAAATATACAATGAAACTTGAGACTCTTTATTTCACTTGAGTGGAGGGTTTGTCTGGTCACGATTCACGTAAAATAAAATCACATAAAAGAGAAAATAAAACATCGCTATAAAAGTCCTAAATTGACTCAAAATCCCGAGTCGCGTTAAATAAAAAAACGATGAACAATAATAAAAAACCTACTAATAGCCTCGCAGTACAAATATGAACACGTTACACAATCACGAGTCATGTTAAATAAAAAAGGCCCAATGAACAAACATACAAATACCGTCGCCTTACTAATGGCCACAGTACAAATACGAACGCGTTGACCAAAATCACGAGTCACATTAAAGAAAAAAGGGTCCAATGAACAATCATAAAAACCTTCTCCCTATTAATGGCATCACAGCACAAATACGTACACTTTGACCAAAATCACGAGTCACGTAAAAAAGTAAAAAGGCCCAATGATCAATAATATTAAAAAACCGTAATCCCTAGTAATGGCCTCACAGAATACGTTAAACAATATAATGTATAAACAAACATTTATACAGTATTCGAATGGAAGGTGATATAAATCTATTGACACAAAGGACAACAATGTTTGTTTTTTTTAAAAGGTTTATCTCGATCTCGTGACAGTTTTGTCAAGATATGTTTCAATTTAAACAGCTGTTTATGTTGTTAAATTTCACCGGGGAGGGAGGTGGGAAGGGGCCCAGGTGGCCTGTTGGTTAAGTTAGTTCGTCTACTATTAATCACGTGGTCTGTAAACACTGAGATTGCGGGTTCGAGTCTACTGCGGGCAGGGTGCGCTCGACTCCAATCTTAATTGACAAGGATAACCAGTTTTTCTACCGCAGGTCGGGGGTTTTCTCTAGGTACACCGGCGTCCTCCCGAAATAAAAACTGGACGCCATGATATATCTGAAAAATTGCTTAAAGTGGCGTTAAATAACATTCAAACAAACATAATAAACTTCATTTTTGGAATATAAACTTCCCATCATCACACAGCATACATGCAAAAGTTTACATTCACAATGAAGTCGATTGGCATCGTTGTGTAGAACGTGTCATTTTTAGTTTTCACTTAGTACGGAATAGAACTAACAATTTTACAAGAAAAACAAGTCACGCTTTTTTTAATGATAGACTTTTGATTATTCAATGCATGTATTTGTTGATATTATTAATTTTATGCTTCGTTCACTTTGTGTGTACAGAAGTAATGAATCCATGTTCACCACGTTACACGAGAAGCAGGGTAGATAGCAACCTTTCATTGTTTTCAGAATAATCACTCCATCGTCTAGAAACAGTACCGCCTTTACAGCCGGAAATCAATACTTCTGGAGTCCAGTATACAGAGTAGATTCACAAAATAGCTAAACAATTTCTGAAAATAGAAACAAACGAATCAAGTTCGGCGTGGTTCCCTTTGGGTATTCTGACTTAAGGCGATTATACACTGGTGCAATCAATCAATCAATTTGCTGTGGCATAAATAATGTCACATTTTTTCTATAGTAATAAAATGTTATGGATGAACCTGTTGGAATATTCTAGTTAATGTTGGTCAATATAAGGAGAGATGACTGAGTGTTCACATATTTTTCCAAGCTCAGTCAGGTATAAGGTTTTTCCCGGTATATTAGTAGGTCAGAGATTGAAATCGTGACTAAATTCATCTATTTCCTTTTAAAACAATGTATTTATTAGGTTTGTTTTTATCCTAACATACTTTAAAACAATAAGACTTCAGCGCTAATTATATTAAATTTACCTGAAAACCAAAACACAATAATTTTAAATGAATGATTTCTCCTTAATATATCGATAAGTAAATAATGATATTACAATTATTTACTATTGTATACACAGAGAAAGATGTTGATCGTGCTAGAGGTAAAATTTATATTGATGACTCGTCCTACCAAATGATATCTCCATCCGCCAATCTAATTAAAATTAAATCTTTCACTTGCTCCCCCGTCACGCGGCGACAATTGAAAAAGATAACGAAGCAAGTGAAAAAAAAACTTTTATAAAGTTTAACAACACGTTCATCAATATTTCATCTATATCATTGAGTCCAGTTTTTATTGAGGGAGGAAGCTGTAGTACCTGAAGAAAATCCCCGATTTTCGGCAGGAAAAATTGCTATCCTTGTCGATTAAGATTGGAGTCGACCGCACCTTGTCCGTAGTTTTTTTAAAGTTAACATTGTCCTTCCGCTTGCCCGTATTACCCCACAAGAAAATTTCAAAGTGCAAAGAGGTACAACTCTAAGTTTTATCAACGGACTTCGTGATAGGAGTTTAAAATGTACTACAAATAAGTTTCGTGAACCATGCGGAGAAATAACAGTCCGAAAACCAAGTTTTATGTAAGTCATTATCGTATAAATTACAATTCCTTGTGTTAAACATGCTAAATGCGTTCTTACAAGACCTTTTCTTTTTTTAAACTTAAACAACTCATAAAACAAGACATACAGTTTATGTCCTTGTACCATAACAAACTCTTATAGTCTTACTACAGATAAGCATAATTCATGTTAATTAATACGGATGACCACAGCGTTAAATAAACAAAATTTCGGGTTATTTCTCGGCATGCTTACTCCTCTAAAAACAATGGAAGTTGTTTCTTAATTTTGTTTTCTCATCAACATATCCACTTAAAACAGTTGCGTGATTTGCATGAATTCATGTTTCAGAATGTTAAGGATTATAACTTTAAACCAATTATAAAATAACTGGTGTGATGCTGTAAAGCTAAGATTGGGTACCAAATAGTCCGAGAATTATATTCATAGAGAAAAATATCTAATGTAGCGACTTATATATGGTTAAACTGTTCGAAAATACAAAAGTGAGGTATCGTAGACATTAACAAAAAGTGTTTTTCAACAAGATGTCCAAACAAATGTAGTTAACGTGTCTGTGTAATTACACAATGTTATCCCAATTTCATTTTAGTACTGGAATATTTCCGGGGCTCGGTCCACCGATCTAATCAATGCGTCCTTTCGTTGGGGAGTTAAGGTAATAATACGGAAGCCTAACCACAGACCCACGGGGGGGGGGATATCTTGGTATATATAGGGTAATATGGATGTGCGGCCCGAACAGGTCGCTTTTTTAGCTCTCCAAAATATATGAATAGGTAGCTTTTTTCATTGAAAAATATATCATTGGGTAGTTGTAAATTATCTAAATATATCCATGCCTCATTTCTCATCTTAAGCATGTTAAGCCTATGTGATTTTACAAACAAAATGTTCCGTTAACATCAATTTATCATTTTGGTAGTGAATGTACTATTTTGTCAATGGGGATGTGCAGTAATAAAATATATGAATAGGTCTGATTTAATCATTCAATATTTGATTAGATCCTGTTTTATAATGTCCCAAAACATATGAATAGGGTGGGTTTTCAAATGTCCGTCCGCAGACCTGTACCTAAAAGTATCCTTAGTTACCCCTCGTGCACAGACCATTGTGGTAACTTGTTCCTACGCGATAAAGATACAATTTTGTTGTCTTCATAAAAAAATATGATCACTGTAGCCACGTTTGTGTACATAAATAATACTCTGTACGTTTCAAGTGTCATAACAAAGCAACAATTACAAGTGTGTTATTTTTTATGAATAACAAACTTTAAAATAAATAAATAAATAAATAAATAAATAAATAAATAAATAAATAAATAAATAAATAAATAAATAAATAAATAAATAAATAAATAAATAAATAAATAAATAAATAAATAAATAAATAAATAAATAAATAAATAAATAAATAAATAAATAAATAAATAAATCAATCAATCAATCAATCAATCAGAAAAGTTACATCTTCATGGCAGTAATAATTTTTATAGCGGTACGGTAACACAAAACTATTGTATTTGTCTGTATTAAATACGGGGTATTAAACCAAACTCAGAAATATTATTACTGCTAATTGTATATAGTGTCAAGGTTTTGTTGAAATAAATCTTTACCTCTACAGATTATCCTCAATCCTTCATAAGTTTTCATTGACTCATACACAATGTAAAAAAAATCATCTTAATATTAACAACTCACAAAAAAGATTTCATACTACAGAACGAATAATTAATTGGTGATTACAATTTAATAAACAAACACTGATTAGTCGCTAATTGCTAGTGGCAGAAGTTTGTTTAGATAGAAAATAAGATAACTTTAATTGTCCACCCCTGGATTTAATTAAATTTTGTGCTTTTGTTCATAATATTAATTTAGGTTGATATTAAAATTATTAAAGTGTGGGAAAAATACATTTTTTTTTAAACATGTGCAGTAAAGTTTCCTAGAATGTGCTCTGTAAACACATATTTTGAACAAAGATCTAGATAATGTTACCTGTATGTATGAAATATAAATTTTCTTTATAGTGATATATTAACATAAATAATTTGTCCTTGAAATTCATTTTCCTTTTGGAGGTGCTTATCACTGGGATTAAATGGTTGTTCCCACCTTCCCTAGGCGCCAATAGGAAAACTGGTACCCTGTAGTAAGGGTTCAAGCCCAACTATAGCTGTGTCCATGTTCTTTTTCTGTGAAAAGTGAGGGACCTTGGTTTCTGGGGCGTTGAATGAGTGAGGAATAGATGGGAAGGGTGGGATGGGTTTCTAAGTGTGGGTGCTTTGGTGGAAGGGTGGGTTTTTAGGGTGCTAGGGGTTGGGTTGGAAGGATAGGTATTGGGGAAGTAGGGGGTTGGGAGTCAGTTCAGGCGGGTGGTTTGGAGATGTGAAAGTGAGTGTGTTCTGGCACCGAAAAAGTGGGTTGGGGTGGAAAAGGGGTGTTAGGTTCTCAGGGTGTGAAGTGTGGCTTCGGTAGGGAAACGGTTTTAGGTCATGGTATTGGAAAGGGGTTTAGGTTATATAACAGTTTCCAAACACATAATTGCTTTACTGAATCAGAGTTCCCAATGATACATTGTAGAACATCATACAACACCGGTCTTTCTCCAAAGCAGTATGTAAGAACGTATAAATCTATGTGATTTTAGCATTTAAATTGCGTTACGTCGTTTTATCTTGTATCTATATAGTAATTGTGTCGTTGGTTTACTTTTATGTGTACAATACGGTTCACAACAATGCATCACCGATACATAGTAGTTAATGTATAAATGGAAGTACTCTAAATGTATTTACGATCGACATTTTCGCTGAGACATAGGTAGTGTTTCCTATTCATGGATTTTACTTTTCTCTATACAAGACAATGAGTAACTCGACGGGTGTCTAATTAGAGGAAGGTGCAGCTTACTTGTCCGGAACACACCTGAGTGTAATTGTTTTATATAGGGCGCTCTATAAGTATTTTATATTATTATTTTATAATTATTATTATTATTATTGTGTTCTGGTTACTTTCTGTTTTTTCTGTTTTTACGTTTTTTATTTTGTTTTGTTTTGTTGTTTTTTTTTCGGTTTTCGTGTTGCGTTTGTCTATATTCGGATTTGTAACTGTCCCTGAACTTTTGGCTCTTGTTGTAAGGTAGGTAACATATATCCTGATCCTTTACATATGTGTTAAATGTGTTCTTACAAGACCTTTCATTTTCTTAGACGTTTACAAAAGACAGATAGAAAATGTATTGCAAAAAAGAAATGCACAGCAATGTTTTCATCTATAAAAATGAATTGTTAATATAAACTATTTTAATTGTACAGGTAGTTTTAAATGGTTAAGCGTATTTTCTTTTTCTTCAGATTTGGCGTATTTCCAAATTATAAAAATGACACTTGAAAAGAGCATACACTGTGAATTGCCCGCTAAATTTTGAAAGCGCTTCCAACGGAGAGTTCGTGGTCTACTCAACCGTCTATCGGTAGCGAAAAAAATAATTAAATGATACCCTGCCACGTTACATTGTTTTCAATATTCATGAACACATTTTACTGAATTACATATCAGTCTGCAGGAGCAGCTGAGCACGATAACAGTCCGTCTCAGAAAACAATTTTTACCTTGACACTGGACCTATAAAAAAGTCGAAAACTACAATTCGGATTGTGTTGAAAATTGAACTTGATCTTCATTGTATATAATTTAATAGCTGTGCAAAGTTTACATAAAATGTGTTGACGCGTTTGCAAGTCTGGAAACGGCACGGACACACGGACGGACGGACACTCATATCCATACGGATGGTATCACATAATACTCCGCGGCGGGGTCTAAAAAGGAACAGGTTTGATGGTCCAACTCGTTGAAACGTATGACATGCTGCGGTTGGATACTGCAACCAGAAACATCGAACGACTACTTACCATGTGATGATGCACGGACCAAGACCAGAGTACCATTTCCATACTATTGGCCCGATTCAAACAAACCGGTACGACTAAAGACCGTCCAAGAAATGGTAGACCATGCATAACCGCCCCATGACTACAGCACGTCAAGATAAGTACATCCGGGTATTCCATTTACTGAATCGAACAGTCACAGCACCAACAACTGGGTTCCGTTTGATGACGGAAAGAATATGGCCACAATTCACGTACAAATAAAAGCTTACAAACAATTTTTTAAATTCAATTAATTTACTCCTATCCCTACTGTTGGGAATAAGAACTCAAAATCACAAGTACGGGAAAATAAATTAAATATTTTGTTAACCAGGCAACAGTGACGCAAATATAATACCAATATCCGCAGCCTGGGTCATATCCGCTTCGTTCAATGCTACGTAACACTACGCTAAGGACATTATCACCCTTGTGGAATGAATGCATGTCAACTCATTTCAGCAAAAAATAAACAGTCCGAATTTGGGCTTTTGTTTCTGCTTCTGCTTATAAATGCTTTTGCTTAAGGGTTGGATATTTTGAAAGTATGGCATTACTGTAGAATTAACAAAATAATTTTTTCCCAGTCAATGCCATTACAGTGGAAGAACGTCCTTAGGTGTATAATGCGGTACATTGTGACCACAACATTGAAATGAAAATAGATAAATCATTCTTAAACTTTACGTTTAAATTCCCGCAAAAAGTTCGTGGACATCTATTTATCCCCCTCATTTTTATGAAATTTAGCATTATGTTTGTGATGCCAATATACAATTTGAAGTGAAAGAAAGATATATTTTAAATAAAAAATTCTCGCCCGTTCGGTTACTTTTGCACAGACCATCGAATGTGATAATGACCCCGCTAAGTATATCCCTTTTTGCCACAAAAGCTTGAGCTTTTCCTATAAACTCAGCCCACTAATCGGTCCAAATTTTAGAAATACTATGAAAATTCAGTTTTGCATGCTGTACACCTATTTTTAACCATAGTTAACCGAAATTTAAATTTGAAGTAATGCAGACAATACCAATACACAACTTTGTTACATGTTGCACCGACTTTAAATAAATATTACTTGACTTGACTTTGATAATCTCGAAATAAACATAAAAACGACTATGTATGATTACAATCTTTATTACAAGTAAACGTATTTTGGTGAGGGTTGTTTGCGTGACAAATTAAAACGGCTAACCGCGTATGGTTCAGCTTATGATCCTTTTGTAGACCAAGAAGAATACTGTTTTGAAATCAACAACTATTTCCTCGAGATATTAAGCGTTTTGAAGTATAATGGTTTTTTTTTCATTTTGATAAGGCGATTTTCCACTGTTTTAGAGATTGATATAATACCAGGTCAGGACTCTGATATAAGTATTTTGATTGGTTAATTATATGACGCTATTTACCATCCCATGCCCATTTAACACATTTAACAATAATTTTATTTGGTTTGAAAGCTGAAATCTGATTGGCCAATTCAAATGTAGAAGCCCATTTTATACCATATAACTTGCGTTGGTCACGCGCACTATTCCTACGCCGTTAAAATTCAAATAGTTCTATGACGTCAGTGCTGTTT
The DNA here is from genome assembly GCA_944474755.1 of Limnoperna fortunei. Classification (NCBI taxonomy): domain Eukaryota; kingdom Metazoa; phylum Mollusca; class Bivalvia; order Mytilida; family Modiolidae; genus Limnoperna; species Limnoperna fortunei. The sequence goes on along the minus strand of OX104114.1, from coordinate 24,597,271 downwards.
TTAATGTTAAAATTGTCAAGATTTATAGTTTAAATTAAATTATAAGGAATATTTCAAATTTCTGAACAGGTTATGTGATATTAAATGGCGTCATATTATCAACCAATTGAAATGCTTATGTCAAAGAAATTAAAAAATCATTGAAGCTTTTGTCTTTAAATCAGTCTATAAAATAGTAAAAAGATTTTATTAAAATACTACTATATTGAAAAGATAATAATTTAGGACAGTAACTTAAAGGTTCAAGTAGGTAATTGTGCCTTGTAATTGTTCTCCTGTCATGGACACTTGTCGCCATAGTCAGTATTACATCTGTTAGCCTCTCATCACAAAATTGAGGAACTATTGGCCTATTCTTCAGTGACCCATACCAAGGTCTTTTTTCATCTGCATTGCAAAAACTTATTACTACTGGAGTATTATAATTATATAATCTTTTTTATTCTTTATATTGAAACTGCAGTAGATAAACTTTTAAATGATTCAAAACAGGAGTTACTGCCCTTAAATAACTTGAAAAACTATAATAGCCAAAAAGAAACTTTAAACAGATGAAAACTAAATAGAATAAAATATTGAACAAATTCAAATTACCAATTGACTCCTTACATTTAATGACTATTTTGCGAACTTACTTGTGGTTTTTGGCTATAAACTGACAATTATAATAGATATAAGAAACAGAAGAAATCATCTGCTAAACAAGAATTATATGTAAGCAGAGCAATGATTCATTTTACAGCCCCCTCTTGTGACACGTCTTGAAATAGCTTAAATATTGCTTGCTGGATGTTTAGCAACAATCAATTAATCAATTATTCAAAAAGATCTTTCTCTTGTCTTCCAGGTGATTGATCCTGGCTCCTGAAAACCTCAGATTGTGTTTTTTTAATCATATTCAGTAGAAATGTACAAATTTAGAAACATATATATATAGTCACAAAATAACATTGTTGGATATGTCAAATATTATATACAAGAAATATGACAGATGAACGATAGGGCATTCATATTTCTATGTTTTAATTTTGTTTTATGTCAATTTTTTATTTTCCATCTGCATCAGGTGTCCAGTTTTCATTAGGGGATGAAGATAAAGTACCCAGTGAGATCCATATAACAGAGCACTGTTATGCTATACATCAACAATATAAACATGTAAACAATTAAGGCAAAAACAAAAACACAAATGATATATAAATTGGATTTTAATTGTTTACTGTGAATCATGATTATGACAAGATCTTAACATTAAACATACAAGTGATTACAATAATATGGACGGAAAATGTACCAAGTAAAGCAAATGTTTATGGTATATTTACTACTAGTTTGCAATGTTTAAATTCTTATTCAAAAGTTCAAATAGATTTCTTATGCAAGCTGACATTACATCAGTTGGTTGGTGCTCTGGGAAATCACAAAGCAGTTAAGAGACTTTGTCATAAAGTTGTTTTTAATTTCCTATTAATTTGAATCTCGTTTAAATTACTTTGAACAGATTAAATGATTTTATTGGTTACCATGGGCCATTTTCAGACAAGAACCAGTCCTGCAAAAGAAACTGGTACAGTTCTTCCAAGTGAGTTGCAAACTTGACATAAGTGAACATAGTTAACAACCTAAACTCCTGTGATATACAAGGATTTAAAAATAGACCAAACTATCACACAGACATAAACTCACATACTGTCTCATACTCTGAACACATCCTATAATATTGACACATATTTTTTAAAAGTCTGAATAATTACATAAGCTTCTAAAGAAAACACAACCACCTTTATAAATAACTAGTAAACAGATCTGCCAAACTAAGCTTATTTTAAAAAAGTTTTAACTTTATTTGTGTACTAATTCTACATTTAAAATTAAGTGACAAATGATATATATTAAAAGGTAGTTTTTCTAAAGAAGTGAAACAAGAACAGCAAGCAACTAGCTTTACATTCTTTGAACACTACATCTTTAAATGTTGTAATTTTATACCCCTTCACAGTGGAGAGCTCAACATGTTCACTTGACCTCCTACTTTGTCAACAGAAATGCTTACCTGATTTGTTTCAACTAACTATACAAAGTCCTATAATCAAGCCAAGAAATAATATGTTTTTTCTAAAGGTTCAGGAGGGCAGAAAAGCTAAGCTAAACTTATGGTCTTTCCTACCCTTTGCCCATTGTGGAAGATGAAGAAAAATACATGTATCATTGTTAATAGATTTTATAATTAATAAAAGGTTGTTAATGTGTGTTGTTGCCATGGTAACATGTTTTTCAACCATCAGTATAAGGGTCACATATTTACATCCTAGCGTCATTTTTATAATTAATCAGACATAAATATACTTCATGTCACAACCAAACTACATAGTGTTGAAGATAATATATATTTTGATATAGCACAACTGAATTAAAAGACATATTGATTTTTGAAAATAAAAGTCTTAAAAAGCTTAAAATATATATTGTAACATCAGATCAATTTCTTTCTAGAAACAACAACCATAATAATACAATGCTGTAAAAACATTGAGCCATTCTCAAACGTGCAATCCTCCAATAAAAATTTTTCTGACCTGAAAACTCAAGTCAAGGCTATTAGTTTTATCTGCCAACAAACGAGATTCTGTGAAAAATGTCAAGAAAATTCTTTAACATATTTTAAAGTCTTGGCATGCAAAAAATTATACATATTCAACAGAAGATCAGCAAAAATTACATTTGTAAAACTATTCCTTTTTTATCACTACAAATACAAGTTTACAGCTTTTATTAAATTAAAACAAATTGGTCAATATCTATTACATGTACGTCATGTGATCAATAAACTGACAACACTGAAATAGTGCAGACACGATCAAAAGGTGAACATCTCAATACGGTGGTAATAACAAGTCAAAGAATTTTTTAAAGACGCAATAACAGATAGCAGATGCTTGTACTTCTACAACCGTATCAAGGAGAGTATTACAATTTAATGTTTATGCTTACATAATGGTTACCACATTTTCTTGACTATAAGTCTTCATGGGCTGAAGGTCTTATTGGCCTTATCTTATAGTTTGTTATGAAAAACTCAACAACTGACAGTGAAAAAAACTGACATATAACCAGAAAAAATTAAAATTTACAATAAGTAACAGACAAGTGTATTCACCAACATGCCATAAAAAAACTTGTCTCTCCCAACATGATATCCAAGACAAAAGTTGAACCTCTAAGTTTACATGTGCTGTTGAGGCATAATGAAACATTACAATTTTACTTTTTATATCAATTTGAAAAAACAAAACAAATAAGCACAAAGAGTTTATTGAAATTAAATCTCTTGAGAAGAAATCTGCTATAAAAAGTTAACTTTTTCATAATTCTTCTAACAAATTTTGTTGATTTTGCAATGTGTGTAATTACAAAAAAAAATATTATTACATCCAATATAACTGTAGACTTGATCTACAAAAAGGACGGAATGTGTTTGATATTTAGTTGTAAAACAATATTTGATTATATTTTTTCATTTAAAAACAGAACAATAGTTTTAAATCTTGATATCTTGTGCACTTTATACATTTTAGTTCAAAACAATTTATTTCTACAGTCTGCATGTTATAGTACAGTCAACTAAAATGAGTATGAAAATAAATACAACATTTTTTTTATGAATGAAACTGTCTAAAAAAATGACAGTAGACAGAAATGGTTGTTAACAAAACATGATAATTTTATGACGATAAAAAAAAATTAGCAAAATTATGTACTTGTGTCACCAGCTTGAAGTTGTTTAAGATCCCTCAAAAGTATTGTGTCATTTATTGATAAATTTCATTCTAACATTTGGTAATTGGTAAATTGCAAAAATTTAGATCTTGTTTTATATGTTATATTATTCTGGTACATATATTACAAATCAGTAAGGAAACTCTGTTAGAATAAACAAAATGGCTTGAGAAAAAATATATCCAAGATACTGCATTAACTTGAGGCCCAAGTATTGTATATTTGTATAAGATGTTTCATGAAATTGTTCATAAAGAATGTGATTTCCTATTTATAAAAAGACAGCATGCATGCAACAACTCCCTGATATCAATCTTGCTGTTTATTTTAGCAGAAATACAGTTTTAAAATAACATGTCAAAGGTCAAAGGTGTTACATAAATGTAAAAACATAACAGTTATATTTAGATCATGTACATGTACACTGTAAATGTACAATATCCACATCTGTAATGTAAACACTCAGATATCACAGAGTATACAATTATTATAAGGAAGAAAATCGGGCTAATCGTGTTAATCTTCGATTGTTGTCAAAATGATGTATATCTGATGCAAATAAAGAAAAACTTGCAACACCATACACAAAATCAACAAATTTTCAATATTATTTCAATGTGAACTGTTCAAAGAAATAAGACTTGAGTGATAATAAATATAGGCATACATCCTGATAGCCCTTAAATAAGATAGAGAACGTCATAAATACAGTTGACACTTTCAGTTGTAATAGTTCATACTATGATCTTAAGATCATCATTTTTTCTTGCAGGTTTTAGCAATCCAATCTAAACCATCCTGCAATAAATAATATACTATATAAATGACAATGTTCACTATAATAAAACAAAAACCTATTTACTTTACATGATCAATTACAAAAAAGACAGGTTTACCAGTTTAAAATAAAATAGTAAAATTGTTTAGTTGACAAGGAATAGTGTTTCATGGTTACATAATCACATGGTCACTTTTTAATTGACTAGTCTAAACAATCCACTTTATTAAAGTAATTCCAGGTGACTGTAATTTCCTTGGAACAGTCAAATGAAGGCAGTGGTACCTTTTTTTACTGTTCACTTTTATTTTAAAAAATGTTATTCATTAAAGCAATACATATGTCTTCTGATTGGGTTTTTTCAAGCATTTATAATAATATTTTTAAAGTTTAAATATGTTATTATTTAACTAAAAACAGGCATGTTGATCTGAGCATCCAGTTCATTTTACCTACAATGTTGAAACTCATGGCACTCGTTTTTGATGACATTACACATTTTTACCAATCATTGCAACAGTGAGCCCATCAGTTCTCAGGATTTAATTTTAAATAAATAAAACACGCATGATGTCTTGTTTCTTAAAATATATGTTTCATCTCAAGTTCATAAAGGGAAACTTATATGCTGTTCATTTCACCAAAAAATAACTGAAAACTAAGCAAAAAAATGCAATAAATGATACAGTAAAAAATTAGAAGTTAGTATTTACTGAAGAAACATACATGGTTTCAAAGTTCACTGTTTGTCCCTGTTAAATGTTATAATTTTAAATTTCTCATAAATGCAGCTCAGTGTTGCAATTTGCAATTTTGTTATTATTTAGACATACTTAAATTGCAGTTGTTGGCCATATTGTGGTAGCCGTATTTACTACTGCCTTCTGGTAAATTAACTTTAAGTGTACATACCTTACAGAGACTAGACCATATTTGAAACAAAAAAAATTCCTTGTTGTGAAGGAAAGTATTTTCTCAGAAATTTGATTCAAACTTGGAGAAAACTGCTGTTTTATTGGTAGTAAATTGCTGTTGTCAGCCATATTGTGGCAGCCATTTTGAATGTGGCATTATTGTAAAAAACTTTAATGTATACCCACCTTACTGAGACTTGGACATATGTATTGAAAATTAATATATTTTTGGTGTAAAGCAAAGCATTTGCTTATAAATTGAACTCAAACTTGGAGAAAAAGCTGTTTTTGTCTCAGTAAATTGCAGTTCTGGGTCATGTTGCAACATCCATATTGAATGTGACAGTGTGGTACAAGTCTATTAAATTCTTGTTAAATACTTGATGCAGTTTATATTTTTATGGATTTAAATATTTTATAGACCAAGTGAATAATTTCTTCTAAAATTTATTGTAAAATATGTCCTATATTACATTTTTAATACAAAATATGTGGTGCCACTGCTAAAAAAACCCCCTTTTGTTAGGATTTTGGACAAGAACAGCTTTCAGATGAGAAGATTAAGGTCATTAAAGGTGGATGTTTTTTGTAGTACCCAATACAAAGTTAAAAAATATTTACAAAAAACTTGATTATTAACAAACATACAAGGCCTAAATAACCCCTCAAGTTGGGTTTCAGCTCATTTTGATACTGAATACATGGATAGAATCCAAAAAAATTGCCAAAATTGTCATCTTTTAACTTGCATAACTTTTTTATTCGTAGAACGATTTTCAGTCTGTTTTTTGTCTTGTTCTCTAAAAATTGTGGTCTTTTAAATTCTGTGATTTTTGCTAAGATGGAATATAGTGATATTTTTCTCTTGGAATCCCTACTTTTAAGACAGCCGCCACCCGACACCTCCTTGTACTTGCTCTACTTCCTTAATTCAACATTTTGAATGGAGATGAAATAAATGTTAGTTGTAATGTAAAAGGTGCGTTTTAGGAAGCAAATTTTTACGCTACGTTTATCATTGCCTATTTTTATTTTTGCCAATTTATTACTAAAACACAAATTTTGCTTAAGAACGATTGACTATTATGTCAATCAATCTGGGGTACCCCAATAAATTTGGAATCTTCAAAGCACACACACAGTTCTCAGGACATTCTCTTGAATAAAGTCAAAACATAGAGGTATATATGTGCCTGTAATAATACAAACTGATCATGAATGACAACTTTAAAATTGATTTATGTGTAATGTGTAGTTTGCGTTTTTTTGGACTAGCCTTACAGAATACATATACAGTACCTTTACACCTTCTCCTGTGAGTGCAGAACAAGCCTGTATTTGCCATTTTCTGTCCCTTATTGAATCCAGTCCTAGCCCTTCTGCTACCTGTGATGCTGTTGCTGCACTTAATAAGTCTTGTTTGTTGGCAAATACTAGTAAAGGGGCTCCCATTAATTTATCTTCTTCTAAAAGTTCTGCTAATTCCTGAAAACATTCACACAATGACATCACAACGAAAATCCTTGTATTGTTTGTGAAAATCTTGTTGTTATTTGTTATTAAATATTTTGTTCTGATGTATATGGTGAAATGATTATCGGGAATTCTGTAAGTGATGAGAAAGTAGACTGATTTGATTTAAGCTGGTTGTTACAGATTTGTAATAAAATAAAAAAACCCTTACTTGCGAAACAGTGGAAACAATTCTTTTACCAGTCAGGGAGATCATCAAAAACAGTTATAATTTGTATAACTGATTTTGGTTATCTGAATTTTAGAAAGATAACCATTTTCAGTTACTTTTGTTAAATTGATCATTTTCAAACCTACAAATTTTCATAGTTAGAGAATTTCCCCCCAAGAGGCAATTTTTTCCTGCATTAATTTAACTATAAACTGTGTAGTTCAGCTATGAGTTTGAAATTGCAAGGTTATCTTATTGGTACGCAAGCCTCTCAAAGATGATGCCCATGGGAAATTAAAATGTCATTGATTATCACAGCACCAGTGCTTAAGATTTCAAATAAATATACCTTGTCAAGCCATTGATAATCTATCAATTAAGATCAAAATGGTCAATTTATGATAAGAGTTAAATGAAATTTTTCACTATTGTAAAATTGGTTATTTTTAGCAAGAAAATAGAAAAATAACTGAAACTGGTTACATTTATTAAAAAAATTAAGGGAAGTAACTCAAATCTGAACAGAAAAGTACAAATAAGTAACCTAGAATGGTTATAAAAATTATAACTGTTTTTAATGATCTCCCTGACTGTTTACTGGTATAGCTTAAGAGTTTCTTTATATTCTGATGTGAAAACTGAATCTCTATTATTTTATTTTTAACAACTTGAACTAAAATCTCAGCAAGTTGAAAAACTCCCAAGTTGGAAAGACATAATGACAAATCTATCAGATGAAATCACATAAAATAGATAAGACTAGTTGTAGAAAGTCCTTGAGAGTATTTTAAAAACAAAGTTTGGATACATACCACACTAGTCTCTTCAAATCTTTTTTGGTCTGCACTGTCTATTACATATATCTGTAAAAATATATAAATAGATTTTTGTCTGAATAAGGTTTTAGACCAATCTCTACAATTTTCCAGTTATATGATGGGTCCAGTTTTATAACAGTAAAAAGCCAGAAATAAAACCAACACAAGTTACTCCAACAAATACACTGCAGTTCAAGTACTGATGGTCTGTATTTTCACTCATTCACAGAAGGCACCAGTTTCTACTCTACTTTGATCCCTTATTTGGTAAAAAATAGTTAATTCACATGTGTATATGTTTTTTCAGTGGTTTTATGACAAAGCAAATGAAACAGCATGTCATTTTGGTGTCAAATTGGTCAAATATTTTGTTCTGATATACATTGTAGATGTATAGGAAAACAATTATTAGGAATTCTTTAGGTGATCAGAAAAGGGACTCTTATTTGATTTAAGCCAGTTGTTACAGATTGCTGTGAATTTAAAAAAACCTTAAGTAGGATGTATTTGGACAACTGAATAAAATCATTTCCTTCTATAGCTCAGAAATTTATATTGTGGTGGCAAAGTGGTCAAGCTTAAAGTTCTGTCCAAGCTATGCCCACTATCACTGTGGCAGGTTTGTCATGGTGATTACACTAGAGCTGTAGTGTATCCAACATAACATTACCTGTTCAATGTGTACTACAGAATTCATATGACATTGACCATTAATTTCTAATCAATTACTGTGAAAACATTATTGAATAAAAATATAATGGTATGTCTAGGAAAATTTGTGACAACATTACACAAAAATGATTTTGTTGAAATTACATGTACTGTGTAAATAAACAATAAAAGGTAAAATTTAGATAGGAAAATCATAGTTCTGCTTGAACACATTCTATTTCCTTGCTATATGATCTGCTATGATACTAGTTCTGTATTCATTAAAAGTGACCAGAATAATTTCTGGAAATAGTTATCTGAGAGAAATAATAACATTTTTATCATAACAAAAATTAATTAAAAATTTTGTTTTTATTTTGTCGCTTATTCTTGTTACAGGTAAGATATTACTCATTCAGTGGTTTCCTTTGAAGCCGGTAGCCGGCTATATTGCCGTGTATTTTTGTATTTTGACCGGCTACTTTTTTGCCAAATTTATGTTACCTATTGCTAAAAAAATTATGAATGAAAATTTAATCTTTATAATGTAGAGAAATCGGCAGCTAAAGTTTGTTTTTCTCGTAGCGTGTTCGTTTTTTTAATGGTGCTCTCGGCGAGGTCCGCGTTCGATGCAAAATATAATTTACGGTATTTCTTTGTGTCAACACCGGTATAGTTTTACATGCGTTTCCGGTGTATAAAACTGCAATGAATAAACGGGTAGCTGGAAATAAAAATATTACAGACTATTTCACTAAAAGGCAGAAACTAACCGATGGTAAGAAAGGATGGTAATATGTCTTTTACCTTTTACGAAGTTGCAAATAATGATAATGATAACCTACGATATCCACCGGTGTTTGGATAAATTAATTACATGGGATTTTTTTTCCGCTGAGAATACGACGTCTTATAACATGTATAGACTTAAAATAAAGTAAAGCTGTTATGTTATACTTTTATTCACTCTAACAGTGAAAACATTTATCTGTCTGCTCATGCCAGGAGAGGTGTCCAAATCACATTCAAAATAGCTTAAAACCATTTTCGGACGAAGCCCCCCTGGACCCTCTATAGGGGCGCTGCCTCTTAACCCCACTGGGGGCCTTGAGCCGCCCCCAGACCCCCTGCCTTCTACTTTAGTGATTCAGCCTTTTACTCTAAAAAGTGTGGAGAACCCTGCTCATTTGAAGAAACCTAACCAATGCAAAATATTTCCATCCTCTGAAATATACACAATATCAAGAAACTCCATAATAAATCTACTACATACAAGTAAATCTGTGTTTTCAAAATAATTTTTCCAGTAAGGCCGGATTCTTCTTTGTCCTCCAATGTCCCAGACATTTAATTTAAAACCCGGTGATGATACTGATTTGATGTTGAAGCCCTACAATATAAATATTCTTCAGTTCATCACTTGACATAAAAATAAACTGTATCATTGCTATTTCGTTCAATTTTCCTTTGATCATGCAATCTGGGAAAATACAATCTCACTCATGATATGGAAAATTATCATCCATTTCTAAACTGTATTTTGCAAAAGATGAATAATTATTGTAAGATTCTAAAGACAATGTGGAGTCACAATGATACAAAACAATTATGATCTTGGGAGATAAAACAAAAAATCATATTTGTGTAAACATATACATGAAATGTTTGTGAAACATCTATACACAATAAGTGGTTAGTTGTACAAAGAAATCTTATTTAGTCTTAATAAGAGACTAATGATTTTAGACAATAATCCCTTATGTGTTAATGAAAAAGTGATAATATCACTGTGATAGAATCATTATTTAGTTGTAAAATCAACACACAATTACCAACTGCTTACACAACAATGTGTATCAATACATATAGGACACATATTTACATGTACTAAAAATAATTCCTTTCAGCACACAACTTCTCATTACTCTTACATGTATATTATTTACGTTTTATATAGTTATTGTTAATCATAAATTTTATTGATGTACTTCAATTAAATAAAAGAAAATGTGTTCATAGGACATATGTCTCCGCCTTCAGCAAAATACCCAGTCTCTATGTGATCTCTGAAAGCAATTACTCAAAAAACAAATATGCCAATAATAAATTTAATAAGTATTTAATGAAAATAACAAAGAATAATTTGGTCAACACTTTCTGCAGTTAGCATACAGAAAACATAGATTTTGCTATTTTCAATTGAATAAGGGTCGATAACTCAGGATCAACAAAATTGAAATCGAATACTGTGAAATACTTTTTATTCGTTGGGTATCAATTTTCGTGGTTTTCGTGGAGGCCTCGGACCACGAAATTAAAAATCCAACGAAGAATAAAACTTCATTAACAGGTGGCAACTTGGGAACAACGATCTGGAAATGTCCGAGATCGGACATTTATTTGTAAATGTAATAAATGATTTTGTGGTTCGATCGATTACTTATGTTCAGCTCAAAATCCATCTTAATGATTATGTTACAGGTTTCATGTTCGAATTGTGTTTTTACTAAATGTAGGTATTATTTAATTGTAAAGCGTACGAAGAAACATCGACTTCCGGTCAAGGTGGGGATATATGAGGTGTTCATTTTCGATGTTAAAAAGTAACAAATTATTATCAGAATTTTGAGTTTGGTTGCTCCTTTGAACACAAATTAAAATATTTAACAGAAAAGCTATACTTTATCTTTATTAGTGCATATCAATGACACGCTATATCAAATGGATGTTGTGATAATACCGATGGTCGCACAAATGACATTAAATTACACCTTTGTAACAGTTATTTATTGCTACTAAACACATAAAGTGACAAGTGCCCTTCGGCTAGGAATGATTCTAAAGATAACAATTAGAGAATTAAATAGACTCAAAGTAGTTTTTATTGGAGTAATTAATTAATACATTACCGTGTTTATAATTAGCTATTGATTTGCGTGTTGTTACTTTACATTCGTTACCACGCACGTTAACAACATAATGTTAGAAACTGTTTTGTCTTCAATATATGTTGATGTTTATTATCAACCGTGAAAATGATTCTGCTGTAATTATTTATTTTGCTCGCTACCTCACTTTTTGCATTTTCGGAAACCGTAAGTCCACGAATTTAAGAACCCACGAACATGTAAAATTTCACTTAACCACGAAAATTGATACCCACGAATTTAAGTACTTTCACAGTAATGAACTTAATATGTGTTTAGTGGTTCCCCCATTTGAAATATGAAGGAAAAAATACAGTGGATTCCGCTTATTTGCATGACACATTTGTCAGAGAAAATTACCCAATAAAGCGGACGACCCTTTAAAGCGAAAGACGAGAAATTGAGCTGAATTATCATTGAAGTGGAAATGAACGATGTCTACTGATTGTGGATTGAAATGACCAAGTACCAAGTCCTATTAAAATACCATTTAATAAGTCTTTTCATATTTATATTATGTGTATGTTATTTATTTTATGTTATTTTTAAATAAAAATAAAAATTTCCATGTTTTTTTTGTTTGTGTTTCTTTGCGTAATGAAGACTTAATTGTAAAACCACGTGTTGATAGAAAATGGACTCAACCTCATTTACATATTACATATTTCTTATCATGTTCAGTTTCCAGGTGTATTATCCTTTCAAACATTGTTAGATGTTTAAGCCCGAAGTTTTTTTTGTTTATATTCAAAATTATCAATGTAAAAGTGTACGAACTTATTTAGCTCTTCAAATTGAAGGAATGAAATTGAATTGAGAGGCTCCTTAGGGACAACTGTTTACGATCTCATTACTGTAACTACCCAGCTGTTAAACCGTTCGATTGTCCTAATTATCTACACCCTGGGGGCAATTAAAGTGAATCAGCACATTTAATTAAGAAGCCAACAACAATCACAGGTGGGAACACTTATCAATCAATTTGAATCAACAGGTAAGGCTCAATACACGTGAAATGTACATAAAATGTTTTTTATTAGAATTGCAACTGTACTCACTATTAATTTGAGTATAGACTGCAGTTTAGTGAGTTATTAGAGCCTAGGCATACATTTCCTGTATTAGTATTGACTTTTTATTAAGTTTACAAACCTGTGTTGGTGTTATGTGACTAATATCTTCTGATGCTAATGACTTTAATATTGTTGTTTTGCCTGCATTGTCTAAGCCTAACAATAATATCCGCAATTCTTTGTCATTTCCTGACTTCATTTTGCGTAATAAATCTAGAAGACCCTGAAATGAAATGGAGAACAAAGTAAATATGCACCCATAAACACATAAAATCATAAATTTCAACTTAAAAACTGAGATCTCACAGGCCTTAAGGCAGTAATACTTGTAGGACTTTTTTATGGCAAGTCGAGGCTCATCACTTTTGAAAAATGGTGAGTCCCACATTTTGCAGACAAGTCCAGCTAACTGCTTGCATACAACCATTTTCTTTGATGACCAATCCAGTCAATGTTTTTTTAAGAAAAAGATACAATATATGGCTTATGTTAAATTATGTTGTGCTACTGATAAGCAGTGGCCGAGTTTGTCATTGTTCATGATTGAATTGCAATCAACATGTTGTTTCCCCCATTAAAAAGGGATTGTTTGTTTGTATGATGTTTAACACCATATTTTTCAGCAATTATTCAGCTATGTCATGGGGTCCAGTTTTTATTGGGGGAGGAAGCCTCAGTACCCGGAGAGAACCCCGACCTTCTAGGGAGTCATTATTTCCCATGTACCAATTATGAATTCTCACCAAAAACAAAAATAAATAAATAAAAAAATTTGTTAACTAGTTAATGCAAATAATGAAATTATGTTGTGTATTGTAATTACTGGTTTGACTTCTTTGAGTGTATGTTGTGGTATCGAGTCAGTTTGCCCCAGAGTCATTTCTATCTATCTATCTATCTGCCAGTAATGTCGAACCCCTGGTGGGGACCTAGACATATTGCGCGTCTGCTGGAAAGACTGTTAGTAAAGAGTAAAGACTAGAATAGGATAGAGTTTAAATGAGATATAAAAAAAGGAAGATAGTAGGGTTATGTTAAAAATAAAAATAAAATAAAAAAATTAAAAATGTTCTATGTAAGCTTATGGGGAGACATGTCCAACACAGCTTGTAGCTTTGTTGAACTGCTCAATCGTTTTACATGAGACAATGTCTGGTGGTAAATTGTTCCAATGAAATATGGTTCGAGGGAAAAATGAGTATTTGTAATAATCAGTTGTAGCAGTGATTAGTTGATAGGCCAGTGGATGAGAATGTCTTGACTTCCTAGTCATTGGGGTAAGGTTTCCGGAAATGGGAATTTCTACGAGATAGTTGGTTATCTTAAACATCACGGAGAGACGACTGTCTATGCGCCGTTGATCTAATCTGCGCCAATGTAGAGATTCAAGCATCTCTGATACACTGGAAAGTCTCCTGTAATCATTCTTGACCCACCGTGCTGCCCTGCGTTGCACTGCCTCGATCTGGTTTGTGAGCGTGTCTGTGTACGGGGACCAGACAGAGGAACAATACTCCAATTGAGGCCTTACTAACATTTTGTAGGCTGTTGCTTTAAGGGGTTCAGAGTGAGTTTTTATATCCCTGTGATGTCCACCCCTAAGTATCTAGCTGAGGAGGTTGAATCCAGCTGGATGCCATACAAAAAGTATTTGTTGTGTACCGGTGTTTTAGACCTAGTAACATGGATCACCTGACATTTGGATGGGTTGAACTCCATATCCCAGTCATGGCTCCATTTTTCAAGAGTGCAAAGATCATTTTGGAGGACTTTTGATTGATATTTGGATGTGAGTGTTAGATAGATGGCTGTGTCGTCAGCAAACAGCCTTACTTTGGACTGTATATTTTCTGGTAGGTCGTTGATATATACTAAGAATAATAGGGGCCCAAGCACAGAGCCTTGGGGAACCCCAGAGGGAACAGGAATGGAAGGAGAGCATATGCCATTTATAACAACTGATTGTAGCCTATCATCCAGGAAGGCCTTGATCCATTTAAGATTTAAACCTCTTATGCCATATCTATGGAGTTTCTGGAGAAGTTTTTCATGGCTGACCTTGTCAAAGGCTTTGCTAAAATCAAGGAGAATAAGATCTGTTTGCTTTTTCTGGTAGATGGATTTAACAAGGTCATTTACAAGCATAAGAAGTTGGGTCTCACAGGAACGCTTTTCCCTGAAGCCATGCTGTAATTCATAGAATAGATTACGACTATTAAGATATTGGATTATAGAGGAAGAAACTATGTGCTCTAAGGTTTTACATAATATACAAGTCAGGGATATAGGCCTATAGTTGGCAGGGTCAGACTTTTCACCCTTCTTGTACACTGGGGAGACGTTTGCTTTTTTCCAGTCAGTTGGGATTTTGCTTTCGTTTAGGGATTTTTGGAAAAGAATAGTAAGTATAGGAGAGAGTTCTATTGCCAAAGTTTTTAAGATTATAGGTTTTATCATGTCTGGTCCAGCTGCTTTATGAGGATTCAGTTTTTCCAGAAGTTTTTGTATACCTCTTGTACTTATTGTGATGTTGGGCATTTCTGATGTTTGGTCATTTTTATGTTCCTCTATTTTCATCTTGCAGAGTGATTTAAGACTAATTGGGGTTTTGGGACTAAAGACAGATTGGAATTGGTCATTTTGCATGATACATGTTCGCAATGGGTTTATTTGCCTGATTTCTATTCACGCTGGGTCCTTTCGCCCTGGTAAAATATATGTTATATAATAATACATGGTTTTTTTTATTGTTGTATACATGTATGATTATCCAGATACTGTACATTATTTTGTTTGTTTATGGTGCAGGTGTTTGATGTGTGGTTATCTGATTGATATATAGGTGAGCACAATCAGCTGTAATTAATTATTTGCTTGTTATTTTAAGACTATTAACTGTTTACATAATTATGTACCCAAGTTGTAAACTGTACTCGTAGCAAGCCAAGAAACTAACAATCTATTTAGCTTTTTTAAAAGAAGCCATTTAACTGCAAATCTATTAGAAAGCGGTGAATGTATCAATTTTGTAGACCATAATTAATTAACTGCAGAATTGTGCTCATATCAACTTTTTTGATTGAAGCCATTTAATCACAATTGCATGTATTTAATCGTTTAAAATAATGAGAAAAAAATTGTTGCTGTTCTATATCGGGGTGAAATGACTCACTTTCCGGGGCGAAGAAAAAACAGGCATGAAACGACCAGGGGAGAACATGTAATGTGGGCAAAACAACCCGGAACCATACATTGTATGTACAGTATTTGAACTAAAAATTTACCATCAAAACATTGACACTTTATTGTTTAATTAACATCTTAATTAAAGCATATTTGCCACCTGAGTAATTGTTACCTGTGGTGAATCTGATGAAGAGATAACTTTTATCACCATTAATTTGAAAGAATATGTAATAACAGATGTACATGTACATCTGAGCCAAAATTGACACAATGGAAATTCATATGCGTAGGATAACTTAATACAATTGGAAATGGATTTTTAAGTGGCACAACTCAATAAATCATAGAAGGAAAATAAGTTTGACAGTCCTCCATGGTAAAACAGCCTCTGGTAAACCATGCATGTCCATGTTCACTCAGAAAGAACTTGAAGTACCATGCCACCATCTAAATTTAGTTTACCCTTAATTATGCTTTATGATGATAAAAGAAAATAATATTTTTTAATCATTGCAATCAGGTCACAAATTAAGTGTTTCACTTTATTATAATCACATAACATCGAAAACGATCTTTCTGCTGCAAATATTTTCTTTGTAACATTGACTTTGTATTACATTATTGGTTATGTAAACCAGCAAAGATTCCAAGCTCTAGCCAGTCATTGATAATTAATGGAAATAATTAATTTATTATTCAGGGGTCACCACACTCTAAAAAAGTAGGGAGAAGTGACTTCTCCCTGGCAGCAAAACAGGGAGAAGTCAGGCCCTGATAGGGAGACTTCAGGAGACACTAGGGAGAAGTCAGGGGGACCGTACAAATAAGTAATTTCGCAGTAGTTACATACATTTTTCATTATTTACATCAATTTCCAGGATTATTTCTCTTGTGTTTTAAAACCATAACACACTTAGATTCAGTTTTTTCTTTCTTTTTCATTATTATTCATGGTATGCAATATCAAACAGCACATAACCTTTTATCATTTATCAAAGTTGTACTGATCCAAATTGCTTCACAGGGACACCCATCTACAGAACTTATCATGATGTCAATAATTACTATACATCTTTATTCTTTCAAGTAAAGCTCAAATACTTATCAAAGAAAATTGTTAAAGTACATTCTCTTTGAAAGAACTGAAGTTTGAAACCAATTAAAAGTGTTTGTTTATCAAAAATATTACGATTTTTAATTATGGGCCGTTGTACATTACTTTTCTTCGTAGTTCACTTCCGGTAATTAGTCACATCCGGTAAATAAACAAATGGCGCGTAATACATTTGAAAGACGTAAATCGTTTGAAAATATGTTAAATACGCATATTGTTTGCCGTTTTTTATTGGAATTACACATTCACTGATAAATTGGTAGTCAGAGTGAAGTATTTGGACCAGATTTACAAGTATCTTATGCGAACCATCGGGCGACTTAAGGGAAATGACAAGGCGACTTCGACTTCGCTTTTGAGGCGCCTTAGGGCGACTTCAGGTCCTAGTGGGGCGACTTTGTCGCCCACTTCGCCCAGTGTGGTGAGCCCTGTTATTCAAATAGAAAACTTTTAAAATCAAGTTGCAAGCCAGGTGTTTCACTTAATTACCGTTTAAAAACCATGAACATCGAAAAAGTGTTTGTTTACTTAAGATATTGTTATGGTTTATATGGACTTGTTTTTTTTCAAATACATCATAAATTTCTTAAAAAATTATTTAAATCATGTTAAGATTGTTTAGATTTTTGTTTATTCAGCCACTTATTATCGGTCATCGGTCACTGTCAGAGATCAAATATATTTCACCTGCTGTGCATCACAGCTAAAAATAGAATTACATCCGCTTGTAAAAGAGTCATTCTGTATGGTTTAGGTACACGACGTGCTGTTGATGCGTCCAGAGGATGCATGGAATCTAGTAATGGTGCGTCCTACACAACTTTGATGCATTCAGGACGCTTATACGCGTCTTAACGTGAACCCTGTAGAGTACAAGCTAAGCAGAAGACAAAAATTCTGACTCCCAAATGAAACACTGCCGAGCCTGAGCCGAGGGTTACAATTTGGCGATTATCACATCAACAAATATTTAGGTTTAACTGCTACAGATAACTTTGTTTTATTTATTTTTTTAATATCTGCCAAAATTCATCATCAAAACAACACTCAATCGTGTTATCGGCATGAGATTGAGAGAGAACACAGCAAGTATGAAATATTGTTGTCAAATTTTTATAGAAAAACTTTAACAGACTTGATTCTGTTTGACTCTGTACACATTTCCTGTAAATTTGAAAAGGTAAAAAAATTGTTTTCTTTGTAATACAATATTGTAGTGGATTTTCAGTATTTACCATGATGAACAAATATTTTGACCCTTTTTACTTTGGCTTGGAGTAACTACGCGTGACGTAAGAGTCTCGACCTGAAAACGGAAAATAGGACGAAATTTGACTTAAACAGAAAAGAGTTCTACAGACAACGGATACCCTTCAAAGTATCAAGAATTAGCTGATACTGAAGAAATCTCAAGTACTACTAAATAGCATAACAGGAATAATTGTGTACTGTATTTGTTATGCACAATCGTTAAAGAGCATTGTAGATTTGACACTTGTCATTTAGTTTTTTGCCATATCTCGGCCAAATTTTATAATTGAAATTGTGACAAGGGAAGGAACTCAAAGAAAACTTGTTTCAGAGAGGTTGTTTTGATAAGCCACACCTTTGACATTCCAAAATAAAAATAAAATAAAACATATTGTATTGAAAAATTTTGATACTTGTCATGTAAATTGTTGGTAAATTATTACATTTTTTTAATTCACTACTATGATCACAGTTGTGTAGCCAGTGGCAGTAGCCTGTAAATTATACTGTAACCCAACAGGAGTCAAAGTGGCCTATCTGCATTCTAGCAGTTAGTAGATATATAGCAGTCCATTTGATGAAATTAAAAGTTGTTGCCTGTAACTTAAATGATTTAATAGCTAGAGCAAAACTGTAAATTGCTCAAATTATTAGCAAGGCTACTGGTCACAGAGTAGTTCTCGACGGCAGGTAATTCTTGCCACCCGATCTTTCGACAATTTTTGTGAAAAAATTGTCATTTGAAAAATGATAAACTTAACTTGTTTTGGATGGAAGAAAGTGAAATCTATCCAATAAAGCCTTTGCCGTCGATTTTAATGGAAAAATAACAACAGTCACCAAAATGGCGAGAATTGCTTCTGTCATTTTAATGGCGAGAACTACTCTCTGACCAGTAGGACTACAAATCACTCTCTCATAAAAATTGTTCAATTGACTCTTTTAGGATTTATTGTCCAAAATTTTTTTCTTCTGATTTTCAGTTTTTTTCCCTGTTAAAGTAGTAATTTAGCTTGAGTGAAACTGTAAATTGCCAAAAATGTGAAGATGGTTTAGTGATTTGTCATCCATGTGAGTGATAACATTCTCCTAGGAGCCTCTAGTTAAGATATTTACTGGTACAGTTTTTGAATCAAGATTTTTTTCTTTCAGATTGTTTAGTGAATGTCTGACATGGGTGAAAAATTTGATCTTGACACTCCTATTTGGGACCAAAATACATTTACAGGGAGAATAAAATTTTATGCATGGATTTCAGACCCAAGAAACAGTGTTGTGTCCACATCAAAGTTATATCAAGCGCGAGACCTCATACTGAATGTAAGGTAGGTTCACTACAAATCTGGCTACATGTACATTAATTTTGGTTTGAAGATTTTTATTTTAAAATTTATTGTTGAAGCATTACAACCAACAGTGATCATTGAACAATGGCAATAAAATGTCAGACATATACTGAAAATGTTAAGATCTGAAATACTTGTAGCTTACCTGACCCCGTGGGTCATGTGACCTATGCTATTGTCATCACTTTAGGTCTGCATGTAATTTAAATTTTCTTCTCTAAACCACTGTGGCAATTAAAACTCAACATTGTCATAACGTTAATTAATAATAATGATAAAGTTTATGGTTTTTATTCTGATAAGAAGAATGCACACCACCGTACAATTTAGTTTAACATAGGACCACAATGGTAAATGTTTAGAATCAATTGAAATAACATTTAGCAGCAATATTGTATCTATGGTTCTTAAGAAAGTTTTTTTTGCCAATTGAAATTCAAAATGGAATGGCCAACACCGTACATCCTCACAAGTCAGGGGTTTTGTGTCCACATGTGTCCACGAACCCCTGACAAACTTAGCTAGGAAATTTCCGGGCTAGAAGATTTTCGTATGACGTCAATCCTTCAAAATATCAACCAATGAAATTGCTTGAAAGAAGCAAGTGTTTGGCAAAAGTAATTCTTACTCATTCTTGAGTAGGAAGAAAACGTAACACAACTAATAAATAACGCGGTAATAACAAACTGTTAACACTACTGTACAAAATGCACTGATGTTTACATGGTCTATGCAACACATCCGTTTTGGTTTATTTACAATCGACATTGGGATATCCCCTAACCAAGCCACGAATGAAAGCGAGCTTTTGATTGGCTACATCAAGGTATGATGTAGCCAATCAAAATAGCGACTATGAGCCCGGGAATTTCCTAGCTAAGTTTGTCAGGGGTTTGTGGACACAGAAACCCTGACTTGTGAGGATGACACCGTAGGACTTAGTTAATCATAGAACTTTATGGAAAATGTAATTGAATAACCAATTAAAAAACTACAAAGCTAAATAATGCCATATTGTTTGTGCATGTTTATTCGATGGTCTTCTGACTATAAAAACTCGATGTATAGCTCACCTGACCTGAAGGCTCTGAAACTGCAAAGCTAATTCACGCCATAATGCGAATGTTTATCGAGTGGTTCTTTTAAAAGTTTATGCTTGCTTATTTGATCAAAAATCCATGATGCCTTAATAATTCTAGAAATTAATTTAACATAGAAATCTTCATAAATGTTAAAATAGCTTCCTATCTGAAACTATTGAACAAGTTGAAACCAAATAGCAAGATTCATTTGTTGGTCTCAATGTACATAATATTATTGATGCCAGTAGAAAATTGAAAATTACATGACTTTAACATAATTGAAATGCCATCTTCATTGCCTATAAAATCAGATGCATATATATGTGATACAGGCTCTTAATTATATAAGAGCCTCTGGTTTTAGTTCTGATCTGAAATCCAAATTCAGTGTCACTGTAGGACTTAGATACATGAAAGATTGGGAGAAAATTTTAAATGAAAAGCCTTTTCCTTGGGAACCAGTTTACTAAGTGAAACAAAACTTCACAATATTTGATACAAAACTGAATTTTTTATGTTCAAGTAATAGAATCAAAATGGTCACCACTACAGACTTTGTTTACCACAGGACCCTAAAGGAAGAATTGAACCATTTAACCAGTTGGTTATATTCATTGGATGGTTCAAAGTAAACTGTAAATGTTGTTTATGGTTGATTTATTGATGTTTAATGTCCAGCAAGCAATATTTCAGCTAAATTCAGGACGTGAAATGTTGTTTATGAGTCAGGAATAAAAAAAAATTTACTAAATTTTTTTTCAGACAGAACAATCTGCCACCTGGGACAACAGTCAGAGATATACGTAAAGCTCAGCAACTGTACCTGTCAGCCTTTCATCCTGACACAGGTGAACTTCAAAATGTTATAGGTCGAATGTCATTCTATGTTCCTGGAGGTATGGTCTTGATAGGAGCCATGATAACTTGGTACAGGTAAAAATAATAATTTTCTGTCCATACGATGATTCGTTTTTGCTACAAGCCAACAGATAAAAAAATGCATATTCACATAGAACAAGCCAGAAAATGCATTAGTTTAATAATCACAGTTTCATTGGCATTTTCAAAGTTTAAAAATGAATTTATTAAAATAAATTTAAGCAAATAATGATATGTTCATTTAAACCTCACCATCTATAAGGTACATATTAGATTAAATGTATTATTCTAAACACATTGGGAAGAAAAGGGGCAGGGGATTGTGGTGGAAAACAAAATATAGATTTTGTATATTTTCAAAGATTTGTCTGGCTGGATATTAATTCTAGTTTAAACCTGTATTATTGTTCCAAGAAAACACATGGATTAGGTGCAAGTTATTGAAACTTATATCTCCATTACCAGGTATTTTCCATTAAAAAAAAAGGTCAATGTCTTGCTTTAAATTATGACATAAGAAAACAGAATGACCCCTGGTAACATAAGTTTGTTTGTTTTGAGTTTAGTACCACTTTTAGCAATTGTTCAGCTATATTGTGTGGTCTGTTTTTTATGGGGGGAGGGGGAAGCTGAAGTACATCAACATTTGTATTAGTTCGCATGGTAATCTGGAAGAATTGATAAATATGATATAGTGAGCTTGTGCTTAAAGTTATATACATACAGTGTACCCTCGGTATATCACCCCCTGTTAAACTACCAACCTCGAATATTGCCATGATTTTCTATGGTCCTGTTTTTTAACCATTAAAATTCCCCCGTTGTAATGCCACCCTTGCATATCTCCATCCGCCACAAGTTTTTATTTGCAGAAGTCCTTTATTCAATAAAATTTCCCACGTTTCTACTGCCAAACACATACATTACTCATAATTATTTTGAATTATTGGTGTGTAAATATGGTCACGCTTTCTAAGCTTAATCCCCCGATTATAAAATCAATAAATCAATTAACATAATTGTTGTGTAAACAGCAGATTAGTGGTCATTTGATGAACTTATTTGAAGATAATCGTGCTAATTTAATACAGTAACAACCATTCTGTAGTTAGAATCCAGTGATTTACATATACAACTTTACCAAGATGCAACACACCATTTTTCGGTGTTCTCAGTGCTTTTCATGTAGTAAACATAATTGAACAGAGACACGAATGTCAATAAATCCATAACGCACAGCTGGTTATTAAAAACGGCAATAATTATCATCATGTATCAATAATGATCGATCTTAATCACGAAACGGATAAAAACATATATGCAACTTCGTTTGTACATCAAAGTGTTGGTAGTGATTCACTCCTGCTCTGCTAAATTACGTGTAATTGAACTAAATTTGTACCTTCACCAAAAAAGCGAGTGTACGATTATTCGTTCTATAGGATTTCAGGGAGCTCTTCGAAAAATGCAAAATTGCTCCACACGTGACATAGTTAATGTTGACCAAACTGGGCTTTATACATATATACATATATTCATCTTAACTGATACAAAAGTCTGAAATAGTCCTCCCTCTTTATACCGCCACCCTCTTATAATGCAAAAAAAAATGCCAAGTCCAAAAGGTGGCATTATAACGAGGGAGCACTGTATATTAAACCACAACTTTAAGTCAGTCACATTCAGATGTGATTATTGCCTTTATTATACTCATGGTCTCCTGTATTACTGCTCTGATTACAAATGTATACTCCACAAGACTATATGTAGTTGTCATTATGTGCTTATTGTAACAATTTTGCGTATTCAATTTGCTTATTTATTGCTTATGTTATAAGGAAGGTGCACTGTATATAAAAATACAATGACAACAATGTATTTTATCTGTATTCAAATGGAAATGTGTATTTTATTTATATTATTAAATTGCAGAAGTACATCAGCTGTTATATTTTGGCAGTGGGCCAATCAGTCTTACAATGCTCTTGTTAATTATACAAACAGAAATGCAGCTTCTGAGTTAACAACAAGGTAAGGTAGCAGTTTTTGTCTCGCCTGCGACGAAAGTCGCTGGAGGCGAGACATATGTATGGGAATCCGGCGGCGGCGGCGGCGTAAACACTTGACATCTTGCTTCATATCTTTGTAAGCCCAAGCCCTAGGTCCATCAAATTTGGTCCAGAGGTAGCTTATGATGAGTACTTGCCGTTCAGTCACCTGTCACCTGACCTTGACCTCAATTTCACGGTCCAGTGACTACGTTAAAGTTTTTGGGTTACGACAGTTCCTCTGTAACTACGCATGGTAGGATGACAATATTTGGTGTATAGGTTGCTGATGACTAGTACATGACTGTCTGGTAGGTGTCACCTGACCTTGACCTCAATTTCACGGTCCAGCGACTACGTTAAAGTTTTTGGGTTACGACAGTTCCTCTGTAATTATGCATGGTAGGATGACAATATTTGGTGTATAGGTTGCTGATGACTAGTACATGACTGTCTGGTAGGTGTCACCTGACCTTGACCTCAATTTCACGGTCCAGCGACTACGTTAAAGTTTTGGGGTTATGACAGTTCCTCTGTAACTACGCATGGTAGGATGACAATATTTGGTGTATAGATTGCTGATGACTAGTACATGACTGTCTGGTAGGTGTCACCTGACCTTGACCTCAATTTCACAGTCCAGCGACTACGTTAAAGTTTTTGGGTTACGACAGTTCCTCTGTAACTATGCATGGTAGGATGACAATATTTGGTGTATAGGTTGCTGATGACTAGTACATGACTGTCTGGTAGGTGTCACCTGACCTTGACCTCAATTTCACGGTCCAGCGACTACGTTAAAGTTTTTGGGTTACGACAGTTCCTCTGCAACTACGCATGGTAGGATGACAATATTTGGTGTATAGGTTGCTGATGACTAGTACATGACTGTCTGGTAGGTGTCACCTGACCTTGACCTCAATTTCATGGTCCAGCGACTACGTTAAAGTTTTTGGGTTACGGCTGTTCCCCTGTAACTATGCAGGGTATGGTGACAATATTTTGTATACAGGCCGCTGCTGATATTTAATGCTATTTACTTAATGCTTATGACGAAATTTATTTTCGTTACTGATGCAGAATGCAGGCGAGACGTTTTTCTGTGTCCACACTTGTACTTATAATTGATAGCCTCATCTATTATTAGCTACACTGGGTTGGGAGTTCGGTAAACGTTTGTTAAAAATCCCCCAACCTCTACTGACAAGGATTACCATTATTCCTGCCAGAGATTAAAGGTTCTCTAAGGGCACTTGAAGACCTTTCCTAATAAAACTAGATGCCGTGAAATTGCTGACGTTGAATTTAACCTTAAACAAACCCTGCCCATGCCTCCCTGTCAATCCTTTACAATTGTTGGAAGGATTTCTTTTTATATCCCCGCTCGACAGAGTCGGGGGTATATAGTGGTCCTCATGTCCGTCCGTCCGTCCGTTCATCCGTCCACATTTGGTTTCCCGATGATAATTCAAAAAGTTTACATCCGATTTGAATGAAACTTTGGGATATTGTCATATATCAGGTTGGTAAGAAGCCTATTGATTTTGGGGGAAATCCATCAAATTTCAAGGTCACAGTCCACGAAAAACGATGGAAATTTTAACAAAAAAGTTGTTTACGGATGATAATTCAAAAAGGTTACATCCGATTTGAATGAAACTTTGGGATATTGTCATATATCAGGTTGGTAAGAAGCCTATTGATTTTGGGGGAAATACGTCAAATTTCAAGGTCACAGTCCACGAAAAACGTTAGAAATTTTTACAAAAAAGTTGTTTCTGGACAATAACTCAAAAAGTTTGCATTCAATTTGAATGAAACTTTGGGATATTGTTATATATCAGGTTTGTAAAAAGCCTTTTGATTTTGGGGGAAATCGGTTAAATTTCAAGGTCACAGTCCACGAAAAACGTTAGAAATTTTTACAAAAACTTGTTTCCGGACAATAACTCAAAAAGTTTGCATCCGATTTTAATGAAACTGTAAAATATTATACAATTAATGACTTTGATATAGGTCACTATCAGGATTTATCAGCCAGAGAACTGTAATATTCACCGAGCCGCTAGGCGAGGTGAATATACATTTTGAGGGCTGATAAATCCTGATAGAGACCGTATATCAAAGTCATTAATTGTTTTATTACATGAATAAAACCACTATCTCCATTGATCAGAAAAACTGAGGATGTATATTCTATTGGAGCGCCTGCTTACATTTTGTAATTGTTGTAATGTTAGTTACCCTTAATATGTTTTATTTAATACTGCATTTTGATATCAATTTGCTTATAATCCTGAAATTCCAGTTTCAAATATTGAGAAGAGTATAATTGAATGAATATATCGCAGAACCGACGTGTTGTTTACACGCACGATGTATGTATAGCTGACGTCATTGAATTGTGTACAATTAATACAATCGATTTGATTGGACGACTGAATTTATTAAGACGGCTATTCTGATTGGCTATAACATAAAAACCAGGTCGATATCGGATTCCGCTTGACTACTATGCAGCGGAATCGTGCAGCGTACAAACATTTTATGTAATTTTAGTACTGTTGCGATTTATCGTGACCCGAAAGTTGTTTTTTGACAAATCAAAACCACGCAAAATTCTATTCATGTAATAATGTTATATATTTTGTTGGTAAGAAGCCTATTGATTTTGGTGGAAATCTATCAAATTTCAAGGTCACAGTCCACGAAAAACGTTAGAAATTTTTACAAAATGCGGGGGTATTAGTGATCGCTAGATCGACTTTGTCTAGTTATGTTTTTGTTTGCCATTTTTTTCCTTGTTAGTTCTGGGTTTTAGTAAGAGATGAAATTGTTATATGTGTCTATAAACAATTTGGACATACCTAATTCCTTGTATCTTTTAATTAATGAATCTATTGTTTGAGATAAATAGTATCTATCACAAGTGGAAAGGTAAGACAAGAAAGTCTCAAAACCAAGCGCAAAGATATTTCCACCCTGAGACTGTGCTGAGGTATTGGATAAACAAATCTCTGTGCCCTCAGTTTGAGATTTTCATGTCTCATCTTTCATCAGATTTTTCATCAGAGCACCAGAGTTTTAGCATTTCTACAAGAAATTTAGTAGCCATTTATGTATATATAACTGTGCATGTTACGTCAATAAGATCATAAAAAGCTATCTTACACAGTGTCATTGAGACAGAAATCTCACCAACAAGAAGTCATGAAATATTTCTATACCTTGGGTTAAAAATAATAGGATCCATAGATCCATAAATATCTGTACATGTATCTCACTTAAGTTTGAGCCTAACTATAAGCCACTCATGCTTGACTCATACCTTAATTGATATTAAGTCAAGTTTTCATTGGACACACTAGCTCCCTCTTCCAAGAAAAAAAGTATGCCACATGAAATTTCAGAAAAATTGAGGACAGTGCATAACACCCTACCTCCAAACCCCATTCTAGTCCACACAGCTCTAAGAAGAACAGCAAATTCTTAGAGCTCTGTTTACTAGAATAAAACAATATTAAAATTCTTCATAACATATTGTAAGAGAAATTCTTTATTTAAAATGTTCTTTCATGCCATATTTTTGCTGTGTTCAGTTAAAATCACATTTTTGTCTTTGAAGTCTGCATAGATTACCTCCATAAAACACATATTTTTGGCATAACTCATTACATGCATAAACAAGTAAAGACAAATCATATTGAAATGTTAGAAGTGGTAAGTCTGGAAAATAAATTGTGTAATTTGCTGCATACGCTTATACTTCCTTTATCAAAACTATAAAGACCTTTAATTGAAAATTTGTTTGCAGCTGGCATAAAGTATGCTTGCTTTCTGAACAGAAGATTCAGAGACCTTATTTGTCTTTTTTTTTATGAATATTCATTTTCTGTTTCAGCAAAATTTTGACAGCCTATGTGTCAGCTACCACCTGTGCAGTAGTCACAGCCTTGGGCTTGAAGTCACTCCTAGCAAAAGTTGGTAAAGGTTGATTTAAGTTGTGCAGAGGAAAATGAGAACGGGTAGGGGGATGCAAAATTTTGATCAGCGTACAGCTTCAGGAAGCCAAAAAATTCATTTGTTATGACAGTCTGAACACACATGTGTTACCTCCTCATATATTACTTCTTTTACATAAAATTGTAGTGCAACTAAACAAAGGATAACTTTTGTCTCTTAAAAGTGAGGAAGATATATGAGGAATTTGTAATTATTAGCTAATTTCTTTTTGAAGTTGTAGGTTATTAAAGAACACAAGGGATTTTGGGCAAAACAATTTTGCTATAAATATGGATAAAACATAGGAAGTTGAAAAATCTGACAAAAGCATACAAATAAAAATCTGGCTAGCAAATCCTTAAAAAATTATACATGCTGCATCTCTGCTGAGTAGGAAAACAATTCATTTGCTGGGAGTCAGGATCATATGTAATATGCAGATTGACATGTTTAACTACATTCAATAACCTTCAGGTGAAGGTAACACAATACCAGAGTGCTAGCACTGTATAATAAAACTAAACTTTTACTCATGGGCTTATGAAAGTACAGTGGGCTCTCCTTATGGGGTATTCTGTTTAATTATATTATACTGAAGGTTGGAAGTGTAAACACAGAACAACAACAATGATACTGTCCATTTGCTGTATTTCAAAGTTGATGACCCAGAATTATAATTTTTTTCCTTATACACCACTGTCATTTTGATGCAACCACCTTATCACAAAATTGAAGGGCAGAGGAAAAATAAATAACACATCTCATTCTGATATTCGTTAAACTTTTTCCATTTCGTTACCTTTTTGGAATGTAAATAAGTCATAAAAAGACGTTTAATTTGTCTTTTTCATGGTAACCATTTTACATGTAGGTATGAATAACAATACCAACAATTTCTTGATTTTTTATTTCCAGAGATCTTCACCTATTTTACAAAGACTTGTTCCCTTTGTGGCTGTGGCTGCTGCTAATGCTGTTAACATTCCTCTAATGAGACAGAAGTAAGTTACCAGTAATAATAATAGGTTTTTTAGTCATTTGAATGCTAACTGTAACTTACCACCTCATATGTGAAAGTTCTTGTCCTGCTTTGTATGAAAAAGATGGCTTTCAAAGTGACATTACAATACATTGTATTCTGTTCATTCACTAGTTTGAATGGTTAGAGGACACAGCTAAAAACTGCCACAATGACAGTTAATCTCAGTTAAATATATCAGCCATTATTGTTATGTAATGAAGGTAAATGACAGAACTTCATTATTAGTACTGGGTTTAAAGACTATACATTTTGTATCAGTGTGATTGTTCTTCCATGTACATTTGTACTTGCTTAAGTCTTCTTAATATCATTTAGTGTATTTCTAATGAACAGACAAATAAATACTATCTAACCTTTTTTAATAATATTATAGGATTAAACACTGGGTTTTAGGAAATTATCAATGTGTAAACTCCGGCGACTCACTCACAAACTAAATAAAGTCCGAAGGACTTTATGTCAAGTTTGTGAGGGAGTCGCCGGAGTTTACACATTGATAATTTCCTAAAACCCAGTGTTTAATCCTTATAATTCTGTGAAATAATAGTTGCGGTTATTAAAACAGCAAAAACAGTTACAGAAACCTATCTAGACCTCAAAACGTACCTAGACCGGAAAACGTAGGGATATGCAAAACATAGTACCAAAGGAATCGCGGTTCTTTAGATATTGATATGAAAAAAAAACAAAATGAAACACTAAATTGTATTTATATTATATATTTATTTGAAATCTCAATCGATTTCATTGAAAATCATTGTGGCAGAGAAAAAATTGACCCCTCTTCCTGACGATACGCTATGAGGACGCCATCTTGTTTACCTTGGATACTGAAAGTAGTCCGCTCAGAGGAAATATCGATATATAAATTATCTGAGAAGACGCCATTTAAGTGTTTTTATCCAATCAAAGCTGTTAATATAAATAAATTACAGCATGAATAGAATTATATGTTAAATATTTTCTTCATTTAAAAATATTTTGTAACACTTTGAAGAGGAGTGAAAGAAAGTAGTAGAGTTACTAATTTTCCCATTTTGCACCTCTTTCTTTCGTCATGCCACCATGACAACTAAAGTTTTGTTGATTGCAGTATACATATACTTTTTTAAGCAATCAATCAAAAAAGTAATGTTTTTTTCCAGTGAGTTAGTACATGGTGTTTCAATGTTTGATGAAAACAACAATAAAGTAACAGAATCTAAGGTAATGTTAAAAATTGGTTTCACAAACAATCACAATTGTGTCTTCAAATACTGAAGAAAATAGGAATAAACCACATACAGTGTTTTAAACATGAGCCAGGAAGTCATCTATCCTGTGCAGTTTATAACCTCCTTTGATTGAAGCACATTGTTATTTTTAAGTCATATTATATCGTTGTAATGCTTTTCTTGAAGATTTTTTGTCTTATTCTTTTAAACTCAGAAAAGACTATAATATGTGTCTGTACAAAACAATGCATTCTATTCCCTTTGACTTTCTTACATGAAGGAGAAAATCACACCAACAAAAGAAAAAGTGGATAAATAGGATTTTTCACTGCCAAAAGGATGAGAAATCAATTGTGTTTAAGTGGTTTGAGGTTAAGCTACCATATTTTTTATGTACTTTTTTCCATATTTTTGCGGTATCAGTTTATTTGGGATGTGACTCCAATCCATGTTCCAAACAAAACCTCTTTCTACCACACCTTTTATGCCCATTCCTAGAATTTTTCAGCTATATCCACAATATCCTTTTGTCCAGGTTTTATTCAGTGTGGATGATGGAAGTACCTGGTAATAACCCAGACATTTTGCTGGAAAAATGTCAATCCTTGTCAAAGCCAGGCTCTTACCTACCAACCCCATGACAGTAGAGCTACTGTTTTGATTTGAGTTGATTAATCTAAGTACTGGTAAATCAGTTTCATACTTTTTTATTTCAGTATGCAGCAGTGAAAGGCATTAGCCAGGTCACACTATCAAGAATATTAATAGCCGCACCAAGCATGTGTAAGTGTATGGATCAGTACAGTACAGTGGAGGTGCTATTTCCACCTGCCTATAGTGGGCACCCCCAATATTTAATTTACCTTGGCCTCTTTTTCATAAAAATGGGGAACATAAATGTTTAAATCCTTTTCTTTTACTGATTATACATTCAATTAATAAAGAAAAACATAAGAAACAGCATGATGACTCTAAAGGGTCTGCATCATTGGCTGGCTTAAAGATTTGCTTACCCTATGCCCATTCTTAATGGAGACTTGTGGGAAAAGAAAAATCTACTTCTGTCTGTCTGTCCGTCTTTCCACAACCCCTGTTACCGCAACTCCTCCTAAACCTCTTGATGAAATTTAATGAAACAGCATAAAGGAAGTACATTATATGTAGATGTGCATGAAGTATTTTTATTGACCTCGGATATCATTAAGGGGAGATAATTGGTCTTGAAAGCGAAGCAGTCCGCACTTGTTTAATTTTCTGTTTAGGAGCATACTTCCTGTTTAACTTTGGAGGAAAATGTTGAATATGCCAGCATTTAGGACTGCCACTTTTTGTCTCGCCTGCGACGAAAGTCGCTGGAGGCGAGACATATGTATGGGAATCCGGCGGCGGCGGCGGCGGCGGCGGCGGCGGCGGCGGCGTAAACACTTGACATCTTGCTTCATATCTTTGTAAGCCCAAGCCCTAGGTCCATCAAATTTGGTCCAGAGGTAGCTTATGATGAGTACTTGCCAGTCAGTCACCTGTCACCTGACCTTGACCTCAATTTCACGGTCCAGCGACTACGTTAAAGTTTTTGGGTTACGACAGTTCCTCTGTAACTACGCATGGTAGGATGACAATATTTGGTGTATAGGTTGCTGATGACTAGTACATGACTGTCTGGTAGGTGTCACCTGACCTTGACCTCAATTTCACGGTCCAGCGACTACGTTAAAGTTTTTGGGTTACGACAGTTCCTCTGTAACTACGCATGATAGGATGACAATATTTGGTGTATAGGTTGCTGATGACTAGTACATGACTGTCTGGTAGGTGTCACCTGACCTTGACCTCAATTTCACGGTCCAGCGACTACGTTAAAGTTTTTGGGTTACGACAGTTCCTCTGTAACTACGCATGGTAGGATGACAATATTTGGTGTATAGGTTGCTGATGACTAGTACATGACTGTCTGGTAGGTGTCACCTGACCTTGACCTCAATTTCACGGTCCAGCGACTACGTTAAAGTTTTTGGGTTACGACAGTTCCTCTGTAACTACGCATGGTAGGATGACAATATTTGGTGTATAGGTTGCTGATGACTAGTACATGACTGTCTGGTAGGTGTCACCTGACCTTGACCTCAATTTCACGGTCCAGCGACTACGTTAAAGTTTTTGGGTTACGACAGTTCCTCTGTAACCACGCATGGTAGGATGACAATATTTGGTGTATAGGTTGCTGATGACTAGTACATGACTGTCTGATAGGTGTCACCTGACCTTGACCTCAATTTCACGGTCCAGCGACTACGTTAAAGTTTTTGGGTTACGATAGTTCCTCTGTAACTACGCATGGTAGGATGACAATATTTGGTATATAGGTTGCTGATGAATAGTACATGACTGTCTGGTAGGTTCCACCTAACCTTGACCTCAATTTCACGGTCCAGCGACTATGTTAAAGTTTTTGGGTTACGGCTGTTCCCCTGTAACTATGCAGGGTATGGTAACAATATTTTGTATACAGGCCGCTGCTGATATTTAATGCTATTTACGTAATGCTTATGACGAAATTTATTTTCGTTACTGATGCGGAATGCAGGCGAGACGTTTTTCTGTGTCCACACTTGTGTTTATGCAGTTAGAATGATTCTTGTACCCACACCTTTTTTTTTTTGGTGAGGGTACGAATTTAGTCCCATTTCTCATAGTGAATGACTCCCAGCATTATGATGTCCAAAAGTAGTTGCATACATAATCAGTCAGTGTCAATTTTAATATCTTTCGACAGCGTCACTTTTTTTAAAAATCAATTTTTGTCTCGCCTGCGACGAAAGTCGCTGGAGGCGAGACATATGTATGGGAATCCGGCGGCGGCGGCGTAAACACTTGACATCTTGCTTCATATCTTTGTAAGCCGAAGCCCTAGGTCCATCAAATTTGGTCCAGAGGTAGCTTATGATGAGTACTTGCCAGTCAGTCACCTGTCACCTGACCTTGACCTCAATTTCACGGTCCAGCGACTACGTTAAAGTTTTTGGGTTACGACAGTTCCTCTGTAACTATGCATGGTAGGATGAAAATATTTGGTGTATAGGTTGTTGATGACTAGTACATGACTGTCTGGTAGGTGTCACCTGACCTTGACCTCAATTTCACGGTCCAGCGACTACGTTAAAGTTTCTGGGTTACGACAGTTCCTTTGTAACTATGCATGGTAGGATGAAAATATTTGGTGTATAGGTTGCTGATGACTAGTACATGACTGTCTGGTAGGTGTCACCTGACCTTGACCTCAATTTCACGGTCCAGCGACTACGTTAAAGTTTTTGGGTTACGATAGTTCCTCTGTAACTACGCATGGTAGGATGACAATATTTGGTATATAGGTTGCTGATGAATAGTACATGACTGTCTGGTAGGTTCCACCTGACCTTGACCTCAATTTCATGGTCCAGCGACTACATTAAAGTTTTTGGGTTACGGCTGTTCCCCTGTAACTATGCAGGGTATGGTGACAATATTTTGTATACAGGCCGCTGCTGATATTTAATGCTATTTACGTAATGCTTATGACGAAATTTATTTTATTTACTGATGCGGAATGCAGGCGAGACGTTTTTCTGTGTCCACACTTGTGTGTTTAAGATCGATTATTGATATGTGATGATAATTATTATCGTTTTTTGTCTCGCCTGCGACGAAAGTCGCTGGAGGCGAGACATATGTATGGGAATCTAGCGGCGGCGGCAGCGTAAACACTTGACATCTTGCTTCATATCTTTGTAAGCCCAAGCCCTAGGTCCATCAAATTTGGTCCAGAGGTAGCTTATGATGAGTACTTGCCAGTCAGTCACCTGTCACCTTACCTTGACCTCAATTTCACGGTCCAGCGACTACGTTAAAGTTTTGGGGTTACGACAGTTCCTCTGTAACTACACATGGTAGGATGACAATATTTGGTGTATAGGTTGCTGATGACTAGTACATGACTGTCTGGTAGGTGTCACCTGACCTTGACCTCAATTTCACGGTCCAGCGACTACGTTAAAGTTTTTGGGTTACGATAGTTCCTCTGTAACTAGGCATGGTAGGATGACAGTATTTGGTATATAGGTTGCTGATGAATAGTACATGACTGTCTGGTAGGTTCCACCTGACCTTGACCTCAATTTCACGGTCCAGCGACTACGTTAAAACTTTTGGGTTACGGCTTTTCCCCTGTAACTATGCAGGGTATGGTGACAATATTTTGTATACAGGCTGCTGCTGATATTTAATGCTATTTACGTAATGCTTATGACGAAATTTTTATTTTCGTTACTGATGCGGAATGCAGGCGAGACGTTTTTCTGTGTCCACACTTGTATAATTACTCGCTGTGTTATGTGTATTAATGGACATTTGTGTCTCTGTTTAATTATGTTTCATACATGAAAAACATTGAGGACCCCAAAAATTGTGTTGCATCTTGGGAAGGCATCATATATGTAAATTACTAGATTCTTTCTCAGGAATGGTTGTTACAGTATGCAGATTAGCACGATTTTACTAAAACAAAGTCACATTATCCACATATGGAAAAATGATCAACATAGCATTTTCCATGTGCATTTTCAAAGACGAAAACATATTTTCTTCAATAAAGATCATTTCCCTTTAGTTTCGCAATGTCTGAAGCTTCAATAATGTAAAAGGGATGTATATTATGTTTGAATTTTGAATAAATAGATTGAAGTTAGAATTTTTTTTATGGATACATTATGAGTAATGGGTCTAAATTCTGCTGTTAACCATACAAATCACAAAACTAACATCAGATTATAGCGGCAGAAAAATTTGTTCTGCTTATTACAGCAACTTTATTTTTCTATTAAATTTGGAACTATAAGGTTTTCATCCCATATTGATCTGAAGCCATTTTGAATTCTAGCATCAAATTTAACCCCATTCTTTGCTTTGGTTATGGTTTGTGGAATAAAAGGTTCAGGCTTCATATTTTGTCTATTAATGGTGACATTTGACAAAATTGATATTCAACATGATAACTTCATCATGTTTTATTCAACTGTTTGATCCCATCTATTGAGAGATCAACATGATTACTGCTCAGATAACAACATACATGCTTTATTATTCAAGGGTTTTATGACCCTGAGTATCAATTCTGAATGGAGGAGGTGCCGAAACCAATAATTAAAATTTGTGTTGTGTGCATTCAGTGTCACTTGCTAAGCTGATTATATTGTATTCACAACAAAATATTTATACATATAGATAAATAAAACTGTATATTTTTAAATGCGGTGAATTTATTTCAAACAAAAGGTGGAAGAAAACACATGTAATTAACAAAATTATAATTTTGTCTGTTGAAATATACTGTTTATTCAAAGAAAAGAAAATGCACAATTTACTGAAAATTTATATATTTTAGTATTATTGCCAATTTTTATGGAAAGAATAGAAAAGAAGTCATGGATGATTAAATATGGAAGATTTATCAATGCTCCGCTTCAGACATTTTTGTCTGGTCTCAGGTAAGACAAATTACTTATAATGTAAAAATGGGTCAAGTGTTGTCACAGCTGAAAACAATGTTTGCCAGAAGTGAAGGTGATGCTATTTTAAGTCAAAAATGTAGGTGCACTATATTATTCTTAAACATGTTTAGAGTGAAACTAAACATACACATAGGTCAATAATGAAATTCTGCATTACACCAGCAGGTAGACTATAAATCATTCCCAGCTGATGTGAAAGTAGAAAATACCTTTCAACGAAATCACTACAGCTTACAACCTATGACCTACCTTATATTACAAAAATTTAAATGGCCTTTGTCATAAATGATTGTAGGGAATTGGGAAACTGGGGGGTGTCTAGAAGACACTGATAATTAAAGTTGAAGCATGTTTTGTGTAGTGATGGTTATTAAATTCTGACCATGGGACATTTTCCAATAACCTTTTGATTTATATAGGCCTTTCTTATATGGCTCTTGTAATGTTAAAATCTGTTTTATT
Organism: Limnoperna fortunei; assembly: GCA_944474755.1. Taxonomy (NCBI): domain Eukaryota; kingdom Metazoa; phylum Mollusca; class Bivalvia; order Mytilida; family Modiolidae; genus Limnoperna; species Limnoperna fortunei. The sequence continues at coordinate 24,561,477 of OX104114.1, read as the reverse complement.
TCAATGAGACATTTTCAGTTTTAATGTGATGAAAAGACACAGTTCTGTTCAAATTGAAATAAAAATAAGAAAAAATAAATGTGTTTTGACTTCAAAATTAGAACTATAACATAGTTACTGATTTTCATGTTTTACATTAATGACCTACAATCTATGTCGGGGGCCTCGGTGGCCAAGTGGTTAAGATAGTTCATCTACTATTGATCACTTGGTCTTTCAACACTGAGGTTGCGGTTCGAACCTCACAGCGGGCAGTGTGTACTCTACTCCAATCTTACTTGACAAGGATTGCCAGTTTTCCTACCGAAGTTTTAGGGTTTTCTCCAGGTACTCCAGCTTTCTCCCCCAATAAAAACTGGACGCCATGATATAGCTGAAAAATTGTTGAAAGTGGCGTTAAACATCAAATAAACAAACAATACAATCTATGCCCAAAATACAAAACCCACAATAGACATTTCAATGGAATAGCCTAGTGCAATAAAAGATTTTTTTTTGACTAATAATTAAAATGTACTTTACTTTTCAGTTTGCTAGTTATGGTACCAGTGGGTTGTGCATTATTTAACCAACGAAGGCAAGTTTATATTGTATATTTTAAATTTGTATAGAAAAAATAAACTTTGAGGTACATGTAGAAATTAGAGGTCTGTAGAATCTCTGTGAATGTATATTAAGATGGATTTGAAACTAGTTTTGGTAAAAGACATGAATAGAAAAATGTTATTTGTGTTTTGTTTTGTTCAGTTGTTTCTCTTTTTATAAATGTCCAAATTGACCAAAGATAATTCACCCAGAGTTGTTTTTGCGACTAGAATTCATTTCAGTTATCTTCCTTTAACAATTTATTGAATAATATACAACCTAACCATTATTTTTAGATCTCTTTACATTTATTGAATTTCCTTTTACATGAACCTGTAGTTTAAGGCCATTATACCACATTTTGTGCTCTCCCTTGAGTTATCTCGATGAACATGTTTACCTATGTAATAATTGTACATATTTGTTTATTTCAGTTCTATCAGGATAGATCAGCTGAAAGTAATGGACAAAACGAAATATGACGAAGTAGTTAACAGATATGGCGAGAATAGGATGCCAAAAACTCTGTACTTCAATAAAGGTTTATGATCTTAATGTTATTTAGGAAAGATCAAGGTTGGTTTTATGTGTGTGGACTGCAATGGACTAAAAATTCATTATTTGAAAATGAAAATTGCCTGTTAGATTGACTGTTTTTGTTTACTTTAGACACACTTTATTGATATGTTAACAGTTTTTGAGATTTTGAAATATTCCAAAACTAAGTAGGGAGCAAGTGTGTCTAAACTGTACTAATAATGAAATGTGCATGGTTGCAGCTACATGTACTTTTCTCTCACAGTAATAGGGATGGAAATAATTAACAATTTATGATTGGTGAGGTACAATAAAAAGTCTCTTCCTCCTCTGCCTACATTTATTTTGGCACATTCCTTACATTTATCAATGCAGTAGAACATGATACATGTATCAATCCTACATACAAATACTCATTTTTTGTTGTTCTTAGATGTGTCAGGGTATTGCTTAGTCCCATTGAATCTCCAGATTTGTTTGATACTGTCTATGTATTAAAGTAATATTGTCTATCATTGAAACAAATTAAAATTAGAGAATTTTATCTGCTTATAGTTAAAAATATAAAGCATGTTTGCTTAGTTAAGGTTCTTTATAAATCATTGGTTATAATGTATCACAAATTGAATTCTGGTTAAACTGATGAAATATCATGTATCAATCTGCCCCTATTCTGGTTAGCTCGTTTTTGACCTTGTGTGATAATATTGGTTTGACTTGTAACATTTATTAGGCCTAACTATTAAATATGTTTGCAGTTGCATCTTAAATATCACCGTGGTATTCTTTGTACATGCTTTCATGAAACATCAACATAATCTTCTGTAGACTTATTAGATGTATAGTTAGTAAGATTTAATATGAGCATAAAAAAAAATCTAATTTCTTTCTTTAAAAATTGTTTTTTTTGTGGATATGGAAGTCATGAAATTGAATATCTCGATATAGCAATGAATATCTCATTTAATATTTTATAAACAAAAATATGCCATTTCCAAATTTGAAAAAAAAACTTTCAATTTTATAAGATTAGCCAATTCATTTTTTAAATGATTTACATTAACAAAGAAATTATTTATTGTTTATAAAATCTCAACTAACAGAGTTTATATGTTATTCGGGATCTTCACAGGGGATACATGTTCATATTCCCTGTCTGTGTTTTATATTCCCTGAGCCAGAAGCGAAGAATATTGAATACAGACAGGGAATATGAACCCGTATCCCCTGTGAAGCCAGAATAACAATTATATTCTGTTGAAGTCTTCTTGTACTAATATTCTAGAGTATAAAATTAGATTAGACATTTCTCATGCTTTGGACCACCCTACTATCGGAGAACCTACCATTCAACACATTTAAGCTTCCAGCGAAACTTTTTATGGCATTTTAAATTTTATTACCTTTACTTTTTTGCGACTTTTTATTCCCAGCTAAACTTTTAATGATAAATTTCACTTCCGAAGTGCGATGCAAATGCCTTTGTTTGCCATTTTGAAGACTTCAAGTTATTGGTTATCTCCCTTGTTAATTTCAAGACAAATCGCAGACGGAGATGAAAGATTCCGTAAAATGCATGTGTTTAAAATCGATATTTGATGTCTTTATATTATGTTTAACTATTTATATTATGTAAAACAAATAAATTATTCAATGAATAGACGCCATTTTGAAACTGGTTTCAATATCCCCGGGGTTTCACAGGGAATACAGTATGATATCCCCGTCTTGATTAACCAATCAAATTGTAGGGATTCACTAGATACATTACTTCAACAGAATATAAAGCTGTATTTATAATATTTGTTTAATCCCAAATGTATAGATATACCGAAAACCATTCAGATATATTTGGAAGTATTTTTTTTTCACTAAATATAAATTAACATCACAATAGAAGAACATTGGAAGAATCTCCCTACCAAGAGCCAAAGTATTCTTTTTTTGACTGCTAACCTTTAAAAAGAATTACAGATACCTAATGCCCCAATGTATTTTAGGTTTATTTTACACAAAGATGCGCAGAAAATTTATTATTATACAGCAATAACATGGTATTTAATAATGTTAAATTTTTTAACTATAAGTTTATATAGTTACATGTACATATATTATTCATTTCTATTACATAAACATGTTACCGGTAATGAGGTGACAGATTTATTATCATGATAATGATTTTTTTCTTAAGGGGAAAACATTAAAAATAAAACAAAGGATTATGACCGGTCATTGTCATTATTTTCGTATATTCTTTAATTGTATCAATTACAATAAAATGTATTACATGTACATTACGCATGACAACACAGAGGATTTTGGGGGAACACTATTAACTCCTTTTTTTTCTAACCACAATTAGAGGTAATATATCTGTTATGAAAACACTTACATAATTATGAGAGTTCATAACTTTTAACAACATTTTCTGTCAATCAGTCAAATGCATTACATAGGTCATAACTTTTTGAACATGTCACATAATCATTACATGTACATTGTAATAACTGACATGTCTTGTAGGTACAATAGGTCATGACCTCTGTTATGCAGCTTTTATTTACTCTCTATTCTTTACCATTGTCCTTGTCCAGTGTTCCTACCTTAGGTTGGGGATTTCTCGGGGTACTCCATTTTCCTCCCACAGTAAAAACTGGGCTCCATGATATAGCTGAAAAATTGCTGGAAGTGGCATTAAACATCATTCAAACAAACAAACAATCATTGTTCCTTGCATTGGCAGCAGCCTTGTCTGTTTACCTAGGTCACAATATTTATTGTTTGGTCCTGCACAAAGGACAGTTTAAAACAGGATTCTTTAAGGTAATGTTCAAATGTATTTTTTCCAAAAACTAAAGCTTATTAGAGCTTAGAGCCATACTGTTTAAAAATATTTATTGAATGGTCCTGTACAAGGTTTGTTTTTAATTCCCTATTGTAAATCTGTTATTCTGTTAGAAGGCATTATTGCCACTAAAACATAACTTAGAACCTGTTTGAAAATGACCAAATGCCTTCTTTTCAAAACTGCAAGCTGATAGTTTATTAAAGGCATACTTTTTATAAATGTTGTTTGCAAATTACCTTTTAACATGGGAAGTCATGGGAAAAATTTGTTAACAGCTTCTTCTCCACCATGTTATCTGATTGAGCTCAAACATAAATTTGTAATCAAAAAGGTCAAAATTGCCACCAATGATGACTTAGTTTAACAAAGAATAATCTTGAAAAATGTTCAAATGTATTAATTACATACATGTATATAAATCATGCAGGCAATACATGCAAGCTTTTGAGAGCTTAGGGTATTGACCCAGTAATAGAAATAGTTGTTTTTCTTGCCATTATTTATAAAGCTCATCTTTTAATTTGTACTGCTGCACAAGTAAAGCTTCCTCAAGAGCTTTTCTAAGCCAGGAAACATACAGAGAAGTCACACTATCATTGCTGGTGTAGGTGGTAAATTCCATAGTGTTAGTATACATTTTTTCAAATGGTAAATATCTGCCACTATGGAACTGTGCATAAGAAATATTGGTTTTAACTCTGTAATTATAAACATATTACAGTGTATGTATTAACAGTAAATGTTTGTTACTTGATCTTACTTAAAATTATTATTTTATATCATTTATAGAAATAATCTATGCATCCTTATTTATACATATCTGTCTTGTTATTTGTATCAATCCATGTTATTGATTTAAACATATTTTTACTTCTTAGTTACACATTTTTATATTAAATACTGGTACATGTTTATGCATTTACGATACAGGGTAATTTTTTGGCTTTATTTGGAAACCATGTATATACTCAGGGTATTTATAAAAAAAACCCCAAAATAATAACATAGTTTGGATATTTCCGTGTATTTTGTTGTCACTTGGGTAATTTGTCTTGATGTCACACCATACTAATATTAGTTACACTGTACACAAATTAAATTGGCGTTATATGAAACATATTGACCCATAAATTTATGTACATGTATTATGTTAGTAATAAATTTATCCTGATTTGCTTTTATAATGCTTGATTTATAACATGCTTTGAAAGGATACGATAATACATTATTATTCTCTTTATTTTTAATTTCCTGTTTGCAATGTATAAATTATATCTGTTAAGATTGTTGTTGTTTCTTTATTGTTTCTTTTTGGTTTTTTTTTGTTTCTTTGTTTATTAACAAAGTGGTAGGGGAATTTAGGGAGCATAGTTCCCTACGAAAATAAACAATTTAAAATAGCCAGACTGATACCATTTTAACCAAAAAATATCCCATTTTAAAAGTCCCTTAAATGAAATTTGATCACAAGTAACCAGTGGTCAGTAGAACAGACTACAGTGTGAACAGGCTAAAAAAGACAGAAGTCGACTGCAATATTATATTTAAAGTACTAGTAAATAAGGATTTTTTTAACAGATTACTAGATTGTCTTGCTAGCTGTTCCCTTTTGTGGTGTTTCGAATTCATATACACTTTTATTATTTGTGATGTTCTTTTTTAAAATAATTGTCAATTTTGTTGTCTTTTATATTACTTAATTTTTCTAAACAGAAAATGATATACACAGGGATAATATATACATTGTTCAGCATAATAAGGTGCTGTAGAAAGTATATGTTTTATTTCACATGTCATATATTTTGTATCATTATTCTTAATGTAAGAATCTCTTTATAGAATTTGATAATAAATTTGCTGTTTTTACATTTAACAAAAAATAAATGCATTAGCATATTAAATGCTACTATACTTGTGTGCTGGTTAATTTGTTTTTATATTGGCTGGGTTGATGCATGATCATCAGTGTGCTTTTTTTGAAGCATCGTTTGTTACAGTTGTTGTGCTGGGCTTTACTGCTGGTTCAATAATTTTTTATTGTTTATTCCTAAGTTTGATAAATATTGATTAAATATTTTCATGTTGATCTTTGCTAAAAATAACCTTCAAAATATTCTGAGTAATAACAACAATAATAATGTTACATTATAATCTGGAATTTTATAACATGTTAGTTACAACTGCATAATAGCATAATAAGGCAGTAAATTTTGTATTTAATATTTTTTTGTAACTTTGCACTGTATTCTGATATATTTATTTAAAATACAAAATGTCCAATCTAATTAAAATTAAATCATTCACTTGCTATCTCCTTTTTGCTATGTTGTGCGTTGTAAATCTACACACAGCCACACAGATAAAAGAGGGGAGCAAGTGAAAGATTTAATTTCAATTATATTGCTGGTCACAACTATTGGTGCTAAAAATACTACATTGTATGAATCTTAAACTTGTTAATAATTTTGCATTTGCAGTTCCTAATATTCATATTCAGGTATTAGACACTTAAGTTCCCATTTAGATCATTTTCTGGTCAGTGTGGTGAGTTATTTCCCTTTACACTTGACAGATAAAACACTACAACCCCGGAGGAATTTAACATTTTGTAACATAACAATGTTTTCCTCAATTGACCTTTCAATTTGTAGGGTAAACCGTTGACCTGCAGTTTTTGAAAGACATACTTGCAAGTCTGCTCATTAAACAAACAAGATGGGCTGGGTAGATAAGCCAGAAATTAATTTTGCTTATATTGCCCACTTGTGAATAATGTTGAATGAATAAAGCACAACAAACCTAAGCTGTTATGTGTCAACTGGTATTTAATGATTACATTTTAAAGGGAGATAATTTTTGCAACCCAACAAAATGCTTCTTTAATTGTGACATTAATAGATCACATATATATTTTACATTTATTTAACATTAATTGTATTGATGTTATTTATATCTGCATTTACAATAAAGACTCAGTTTTTGTTATATTGTGTACATGTATCTTTTTTTACCTCACCTAGGAGGCCTCTGTGGCTGAGTAGTTGAGGTAGTTAGTCTACTATTGATCGGGTGTCTGTCAACACTAAGCTTGTAGGTTCGAGTCTCACTGCAAGCAATTAATTGACAAAAAATTCAAATTTTCCTACCGCTGGTCAGAGGTTTTCTACGGGTACTCTGGCTTCCTTCAATAAAGCTTGATGCCATGATATAAGTGAACAATTTTTTAAATTGGCATTAAAAACCATGCATGACAAAAAAATCTACCTCACTGACTTGTCTGTTTGTCATTATTAAAGGAGAATTTCTACATTGTATCATCTCTTTTAAAAGTACTAGTCAAAATTTTAATCCAAGAAGTTAAAACAACAATAGGACAACTTGTCTTAGGTGGAAAAAGTCGGGGAAAAAAACGTTAAAGGCTTACACTTTATCTTTTGTTTGTTTACACATAGGACATGTCTTTCAGTAACAAGCATCATTTTTCTGACTTTTTAAAATGTGTCAATTGATTGTATTTCGACAAAAATTTGAAATTAAAGAATGCATCGACGATTATTATAAAATCCCTGTTCCAAAGTGTTAACATGTCATCCTAAATTACCACTATGAGTCAAAAAGTATAAATTCTTTAATTAAATTACCACTATTAGTCTACATGTAGAAATTCTTTAATTGGCTGAAACCTTGTTGCTTTGTTTGTTTGTCAAACAAACAAAAAGAGTTTTTATTGTGGGAGGAAGCTGGAGTACCAGAGAAAACCTCCTACCTGTGGCATCTTTTGCTTTGTGGTGATAATTTTTTTTTTTTTTTTAATTTGTACTCTTTAAACATTTAAGAGCTTTTTTTCTTGACAAACAACATCTTTGGTCTATGTTTCAGAATCTTAGGGTTATTTTTACCACAATTTATTCGAATTGTTTAAAATTCAAATGATTAGTCATGAAGAAAAAATGTGTGACAGCACTGCCCTTATCAATAGCCTTCGTTTCTAAAAATAAGAAATTCTTTGGTAAAATGAACGTTTTTTTTTATTGGACAATTTACAATTAAGTGTTATCTCTCAAGTCATTTTTCCGAAAGTATACATTATGACTCAGTTCCTTATTGATTAAATTTGTCTGTTGGCTTGAACTTAAAGTTTGCAATTAATATGATTTTCGTGGATAAAGACCACTGAAGTTGTGGGTTAGAGCCTTCCTGCTGCTGGGCGTGCTCGACTCAATCATTAATTTATCGAGGTGATTACTTCAGTTGATTGATTGATTAGATGTCTGCTTTACGTCCAGCGAGTAGTATTTCAGCTATATTCAGGACGGGAACAAGTTAATAAACAATAAATCAACGGAAAATGGGGGTGGGATGCGTCACAGAGAATACAATTTTGACTGCGTCTGGAAAGTATGGAGTTTTGGGTAGTGGCGGAAAAATTAGCCTTTTGTAGCGGCTACAATAAGCCTTCTCTTTTTCGAAATCTACGAATGGGGTCTTTATCGTGCAAGGAGCTTGGTACACTCCAAACACGTTACCCACTACTGTCCGCGGTCAGGCTTTCTGTATTATGACCTGACAAGCCCCCAACGAGAGGGTCTCCCCTATCCGCCACCCCGGAACGCGCTGGGCTGCTCTGTGGGTGGAGCACTGGGAACCCTCCCAGCTGATTACTTCAGTGTTGACATAATAAAACAATAAAAAATATGGAAATGATATACTGGTGTTACAGGGTAATATAAGGTGATCGTCTTTACTTATAGAAAAGTTTATTAAAGGTAACTTAGGAGCACAGTAAGTTACGGTAGCGATGGTCTACATAAACACAGCTTTTGTTTGTACTCTACCTAAATGAAGTCACAAGTAGCAAGATGATATCTCTATTAACAGTGGTTCAAAGGATTTCAGCATTTTTTTTATAATTAAGCGTTTAATTGCTGCCAAGTTTTGTGAGTCATATAGCACTACTGGTTCATTTTCCAATAGAAATTATTTAAAATAAAAAATTATTTTTTTGTTTCTCGTTTTTGTGTCAAATCTTAGTTTTCTTTTAAAAAAAATGATACAATTTAACGGATATAAAAGTCTGGATTACTCTTGATTCTACATGGAATATATATGAATATGACAATGATAAAACTGTACTTATATATCCGATACGGGGTATAAGTACATGAACTTATTCAATCTGTTAACATATTAATAACCATTGATACGACCTTCACGTGTCCGATAACATTAATTTAGGTGTTATCACATTTTTTAAAGGAAAAAGCAGAACAGAACTGCATACATAACAAAGGGTAAGTTTTATAATAATTATATATTTTTATTTAAGGCATATGTAACCCAAAATAGTATACGCAAAATATTATGATCTACTTGAAAAGGATCGTTAGGGGACCCATTCCACCTTGTAGGAGATGGCTTTACGGCAGGGGTCTCGGCTCTGACATAAATAAACCCAAAGCCTGCATTCTGGCTTTTCATTTACTTGGCAGCATGTAGGAAAAATGAAAAATGGTAGAAAGTAGGTAGTCAACATGTGACTGTCTGTAAGACACATTTTTTCCGGCCGATTTGCGACCACAATGTTTACGCAGCGTTTTGCGTACAGGATGCTACGCGCCTGTTATTAAATTAGGTTGTTAATGTTAATAGGTCTTTTCCGATTTCAATTCTGTATAATAGTTAAATATTATTATATATCTTTGTCGCAATAAGGTTTAGATATTGCTGACTTGTGCAACATATAATCCATATTTTTCATGTTTTCATTTCCTTGCAGAACAATCTTATGTATATTTGTTATTTACTCTGTATTCATATACAGTAGAACATTACTTTTTGGCTTACCGATAACTTGTAGGACATAACAGAATGTTGTCTGAAATTGCTGAATGCTGGTGTTTTTTTTAACTAGAAACGCCTAAAAGTCGACATTAAATTGATATGATAGTCTTTTTGGAAATTGCTATCTTATTGCGCTCAAAAGTAACGTCTAGAATAATATAAATATTATGTAGTATATAAATATAAATATTAAAGTTTGATTCTCTTGTTAACGGCCGCTCAGTCATTTTAATATTAGTAGTCCCTTATTATGACTAAGAAGCACGATTGGGTGTAGTTTATAATCTAGTATATCACAGTCACAATTGCTTTATGACATAAATCCAGCATATTTTTTGAGATTTTTTTAGTATAAATATATAACTCCGGTTGACTTCTTTGACGTTTGGATTAAACAATATTCCGATGCAAAGTTAGCACTGTTGAGCCTTAAAATGAGTAGTTTTTAAACATCAAAAACAAGTAAAGTTTCATACTTGCAGTAATATAAAATTTCCATATGCAGTGGCCGTGCATATACAAATATGAGGATTAGAAACATAGCCCAGAAAATGCTACTTATACTGGTATATTTTCTATGTGCATTGACAATGCATTGTATTTTTTGAACGGCTGGAAAGCATTACTGTTTACATGTCTAATATATGTAATACCACTTACGATTTTGCCTGAGACGTATTTATAGAATAACTAATTGATTTTATACGGAAGCCTTTTAGGGCCATACAATTTTCTTTTTATAATTTGTTATAACAGATTATAAATTTGATATAACAGATTATTAATTTGTTATGACAGATTATTAATTTGATATAAAAGATTATTAATTTGATATAACAGATTATTAATTTGTTATAGCAGATTATTAATTTGTTATAACCAATTATTAATTTGATATAACAGATTATTAATTTGATATAAAAGATTATTATTTTGATATAACAGATTATTAATTTGTTATAACAGATTATTAATTTGATTTTACAGATTATTAATTTGATATAAAAGATTATTAATTTGATATAACAGATTATTAATTTGTTATAACAGATTATTAATTTGATTTTACAGATTATTAATTTGATATAACAGATTATTAATTTGATATTTGATTGTAATCCATAACATTAATTAATCGGAGCATAAAAATATAAACTTTATGCTAACAGGAACATATTACTATCCCCAGCTATAAATAACGGATGAAATAAATAAGACAAGCTAAAACAAGATTGATATTAAACTTTGTCTATATATTTTTATTTCAGATCAGTAAATGGCAGATCAAGTTGTAGAAGTTAACCTTTCATCACCAGAACAAAAAATATTTGAAGATCAGGTTTTCCCGTACATAATTTCACCTGCCAACGGTTCTGATTTATCAGACGTACAGAAAACTTTTTCGTGGATTAAAGAAAATATCGGATATATTGAAGCGTGTCTGTTAAAATATGGGGCAATTTTGTTTCGCAACTTCCCAATAGAAAATCCAGAAATATTTGACAAATTTGTAAAATCTTTTGGATATGAGCCGCTTCCATATGTTGGCGGAGCCGCTCCAAGAAAACTAGTAGTAGGTGACGTCTTTACATCAAACGAAGCGCCACCGGAAATGAAAATACCATTTCACCATGAGATGGCACAAGTGCCTACGTACCCAAATGTTGTGTTTTTCTATTGTGATGTTAGTCCTTCCGAAGGTGGCGAAACACCTTTAGTTTTGTCAAACTTAGTTTACCAGAAAATGATGGAATTAAATGAACCATTCGTGAATAAACTAATAGAATTGGGTGTTAAGTATACCAGAGTACTACCTAATGGTGACGATCCTTTATCACCAATCGGAAGAGGTTGGCAATCTACGTATGGGACAGATAACAAGGCGGATGCTGAAAAGAAAGCCCTTGAGTTGGTAGGTAGTGTCGAATGGCTTCCGGATGGATGCTTGAAAACGGTAACCGATGTACTTCCAGCTATTCGCCAGGACGAACGTACAGGAAAAATGACATGGTTCAATTCGATTATCGCCGTGTACATGGGGTGGAAGGATTGCCGAAATTCGCCAGAAACGTCCATTACATTTGGAGATGGATCTGCAATGGACCCAGTTGTTATGGCAACATTAGAAAATGTTTTAAATGACCTTGCGATAGACTTTAAGTGGCAGCGTCGAGATGTCGTCATGGTCGATAACCGTCAGGTTCTACATGGACGTAGATCATTTGTCCCACCAAGGAGAATTTTAGCCGCATTATGTAAATGAGAACGTTTTCCTCTTTGCTCGTATTGCATATGAAATTACGTAACAGTCTGTTTTAAGACTAAAATTGCTTATTTTTGTAAGGAAAATACGCATTTCGATGGTACGTTCTTTTCATGTACAGCGTGTATAATCCCCAAAAAGACGGACTGTGATGTATAATTCCTGTGTGAACCTGAAATAAAGACAAAAAAGTTAACGTATTTATTTAAATAATTACTGTTCGGTTTTAAACTGATTGAACTGATCAAATTTTAATTGCTTATTTGTTTGTTTTTGCTTTTAATTTATTCTCCACATAAGATCACTTATGGTTGGTAGTATGACCGGATGTTGATAAATAAGCATGAGTCATAGTCCATATATTTAATCTTGGGGGAAACAATTTTTATCAGAGGATGTACTTTGACCGGTCGACATTCTAATAAATAAATATATATAAAGTGATAAATTATATTCATGCGATATTGTATGTATCAACCAATTAATCAGAACAATTTATGGTTTGATTAATGTAAAATTGGTTGAACGATACAAACTAAAATTTACATTATACAATAATTTGCAGACTTACTAAACTTGACAGTGACCGATGTTTTTACCTGGAAAATTAAGAAAAAAATGTGTGTCAAGTCTTCTCCCACGTTCCAAGATCCTCTTTAAAAATCATAATTGTAGCGGGACAACTAAAACAACATTAAAATTAATCAACAACATAGATATGTCATCGCAGTAGCTTTAAGTTGCCTAAACATAATATTGTTAAATTGCGTTCGTCAATTGGGCTGCTCATCCTACGACTGCAACATACGGAAACGCAACCGGTCGTGGCAAGCGGTAATGTTATAACCGATAATGTAGGAAACAATTAAAATATGTTGAAAACACGTATTGTTTTAAACTTAATAGATCGTTACAACAAATCTAGTAACAAAATACACCTTGGTTTTCTGTTAGGCTAAGCGAAACGTTTTTGTTACATTTGCGAATTTATTACATTATGTAATATAACATTCCCATGCGAAACAACTTTACGTTTCTTAGATTTGTAATATAAACGTTTCTGCTATTGAAATAACAAGTAAATGTACTTAACAGGTATGGATTTAACATAAAACATTTCCATCTTTGAATTTTACCGTTAACTTGATTCTGTTGTAACATTCAAATGCGTCAAAAGTGTGTGTTACTAGGAAAAGTTTGGCTTTTTTTAGCGGACGTCGTTGAGAACACCTAAGTCTTGATAAGCCGGAAAGCGCGTCTAGCATAGTAAATTGTATAACCTTGGTATATTTCGAGTCGATACCTCTCCCGGTGGACTGTTTGTCCTTGAAAATATCACCAGCCCGGTAGTGGTAATCACACTTCGGTGCTTACAAGAATATCCATGATTCTTTCAGTGATATAGTAATTGTCTAAATTTAACGCCATAAAATTTCAAAAATTGTTTTAATCCAAGTTATTAAAAAAATTTTATATTCGCAATAGTCTGGATGGCCTTAGCCGGATTTGGTATAAAGTTTCTGAATTTTGATAATATAAGCTCCACAACATCTTAATTATTTGTTTAGTTTAAACATATTTTATTGTCAAAAACAGAAAACAATCGGATCAGGCACGAATTATAACAATTAAGAATCGCCTTCTGCGTGATTTACACATTATACATGTATTGACATTTACTGATACCATATGAGTATATTCTACAATCAACTATGACAGACATGGATATAAACATGTCCCAAGAAATCCATATGAACATTCACTTGGGTGGTACATTTCACATAATTACACAGTACAAAGTATTTGGGAAGCAAAACAAAAAAAAAACAGAAACAAAGGAGAAAAAGTGGGGGGCGAAAATTATGTTTTACTGTGAAAATTAATTAGTTGTGAATCGTCCGGTTTCTTTGATGTTTAACTGCACGTTCTGAAATAGTAAGCAGTTGTTTTCATGGCTGTTATTAACTAGTCCATAAAACATTGCGTTTAGATCGAAACAATAGTAAATTTTTTTTGTAATGTATGCCTAGGTATATTGTAGATTAATTATTTGTTGTTTTTTGCATTTCATCGCCACTGACGAGTCTTGATTAGATTTTTTTTGTTTGTTTGTTTGAATGGTGTTTCACGCCTCTTTCAGCAATTTTTCTGCTATATCACCCAGTTTTTATTGGGAGAGGAAGCCAGTGTACCCGGAGAAAACTTCCGACCGAGTCTTGACTATACGAAATGCGAGTCTTGCGTAATAAATTGTTCATGTATAACCTTTGTATCTTTAATTACATTTTACTTAACGTCAGTCTGATATTTTGTTTGGTGAATAACTGTAAAAACGACATGTCATAAATTTTACCATATGTTTAGCAGTTGATGCAGAAGAACGATATAAAAAATGTAACTATAAGCATGGAGCTATGCTATTAGTTTTACCTATTATTCAATTTTTACTACGTTAGCAAATGTTTATATAAAACATGAGCAGACCAATGAATCATTGATGGAGTTATTGGGTCATTGGTCATTACATTTACGCGTCTTTGATTGCGAAATATTATTTTAGCTGTACACCATTTTCAAGCGTTATTATTAATTATTTTTCTGATTTGCTATTTATCATTATATATGTTGACTTGTCATTTCGCATTTAAAGATTTTCCATAATCGGTATATTTCTAATGTTTTATACAGCAACCAAATAGGCAAACAACAATGTACTTTCTTTTGAGATACATATATATTGAACTATTTAAGATGAAGGAAAATTGAAGGCCCATGAGACAATGTTGTCGCAAAATGAGCATTTTTTCTGCCTAAACGCTTAAAAAAGAGACTTTCTCTTTGAACTTTTATATGGTCCAAATGGAATAGATTGCAGATAACTGACATATAATAAATTGAATACATTAAATATTTCTTTGAAAAAAAAACAAAAACAGTTCAAACTCACATTTTTGTGATGTTCGAAAATTTGACAATCTGGCAATCCTTATGAATCCCGTTTGGATCACCACAACCTGCGCTCAGTAAGTCTTGAAGTCACAACCTCCGTGTTGACGGGCACGTGATTGATGGTAGATGACTAATCTTGACCACTCTGCCACCGAGACACCCTGACCACTTGTAAAGAGTTTAATAAATTGTAACTTTTACATGAAAAATCAATATCCTAACATGTAGCTTTTAATACAGAG
Organism: Limnoperna fortunei; assembly: GCA_944474755.1. Lineage (NCBI taxonomy): Eukaryota > Metazoa > Mollusca > Bivalvia > Mytilida > Modiolidae > Limnoperna > Limnoperna fortunei. Next base: position 24,546,212 of record OX104114.1, on the reverse strand, counting down.
GTCAATTTTAAGGGATGTCAGTAATGTAATTATAATTCACACACAGCAACATTCGTCCATGCAAAGGTAGTTTTACCCCATAAATTGTAGGAATTTGGTGTTTTATTATGGAGTTATACATTCACATGTAGAAACTTACATTAGTTATGACTGTAAGCTTTATTGTGTATAGATGTAGTGTTATCGCTTATAAAACTATTTATATTGGATTTATACAATGTTGACGCAAGCATCTTTTCTGCGTAAACAAAGAGACTTTCTTTTAAATTTTATTTGGTCCACATGGTAAAGATTGCAGATTGTTGATACATATTATAAATAAAATACAAATACATAAAATATTTCTTTAAAAAAAACCAATAACAGTTCACATACATTTTTTCTCCCATACCCCGTTGAAGCAATTCTTCAATTTATCACCAGATCTATTTCTAGTAAATATAAAACATCGTACCCATTTAATACTGTATTTTTCTTGTTTGCCATTAAATAATATAAACAAATTCTCAATACTCAATAAGCACCAAATGTTTATGACTTCATGGGCATATCAAACAAATGATGTTTTCACATTCTGCAGTCATTTAAAATGTCACAATCTGGATATACAATTCAAAGTCTTGACAAATGTCAGACTCTTGTAAATTTTACCTCTCTTTAATTTGCAAATTCAAATTTTAATAGATACAACGCTTTGCATTTACAGTAGCAAAATGCGCAATAAATAATGGATTTCAAGTTATCTGCTACATTTATTTCGAACCCATCATGCCTAACATCATTAAAGTGTTCAAATCATTCATAAATGGTTGACCCCCATTAGTTCCCATACCACCCGTAGTGCCAATAGGTTCATATGGATTGTCCATTGCTCCACCAAAAATACCACCCAAAGCAAGCATCATCATAATTTCATTTTGTTCTAAAGGTTCCCCACCGCGCTGTTGCTGTTGACGTTGATAATGATCTATTTCTTTGACTGTTTCCATTAGGGTATTTAACCTTTGTTTGTGCTGTCTAACAACTGGTACTGGTTGCGCTGTGTAGCAGTCTGTTTTGTTGTCGGTCTTGCGCACTGCGACTGGCGTGCAGCCATCCATTACTACAGTACAATATGGAGGTACATAAAGTGTATTAGGGTCCCTGTTACTTCTGTAAAAGCAAGGACAAATACCAACATTAATACTTCTCATTCTGAATAAATATCTTTATAGTTTATTGGCGTAAACCGAACCAAATTCGTCTATATCCAATAATCTAACCAGCAATTGAAAACAATTCATTTATTTTAACTTAAATACTATGAAAAGAAATTACAAAAACAATATTTGAAAAGTAGTAAATTAATATTTAGGTTATACGAAATGGTCAATGTTGCTCAACTGTTGAATATTTAAAGGAAATTATTGTCAAAAATATCTTGGCTATTTCGCTCCGATTTAGGAGACATAATATGCAGAGCAATATGTATGTGCATGGACCTTATATTTAAACATGCTGATTTACACGAATAGTTGTACACGTACTTTATAATAGGACAAACCTTAGTTGGTAATATACTAGTATTTATTCTTATTCTGCAACTACCGCTTCAACGATACAAATACGACCCTACGAGTGAATAATGACGTCATTCCTGGTACCCTTGTCCTTACTTCTTACGATATTTAGTATATGTTCTGGTTTAAGGTGTGTTGTCGATTACGATATTTGCTTGTGTCGTCAGGCTATCACTCGAATACGCGCCAAAAATTTCAAGTCAAAAATCGGCTAGAACTTCAATTTTTCATGTTGTTCATTAGTATAAAATGTATTTTTCTGATTGCAGAATAAGAGCAACATTCCTACACTGTCAGAAAATTTACTGTTTATTTGTACTCGCACAGAAACAGTTAAGAAATGCTCGGCAGAGCCTCGCATTTCTACCTGTTTCTAATGCTCGCACAAAATAAACTGTATATTTTCTGACAATGTACAAATTTCGTATATTTAAATGTAAGCTTAAATTGTATGGTGACCAATAATGGAGTGCGTATATTTAACTCATACTGTGAAGAGGCACCTGGGATTAGTATAATTTCTTGTATTGAATAAAATGTCAATAAATGAGATTACAGTGTGTATTCACTCGTTTGGTAACTATTTTAACATGTCTAAAACATTGCCCTTTAGAGGTCATTATCCATTTGTGATGGCCTGTGCAAAAGTAACCGAACGGGCGAGACATCAAAATTTGTTATTAAAAAAATCTTTCACTTAAAATTTCATATATGGGGCATTACACATGTAATGCTAAATTACATAAAAATGGAGACAAAAGAATACGTGACCACGGATTTTTTTCTGGAATTTTACTTTAAAGTTTAAGAATGATTTTTCTACTTTCATTTCAATGTTGTGGTCACATTGTACCACATTACACACTTTAGGAAGTGCTTCCACTGAAAAGACATTGACTGGAAAAAAATAATATTCTTGTTCTACAGTAATGCCATACCTTTCAAAATATCCAACTCTTAAGCAATAGCAGTTTTAAGCAAAAGAAGAAATAAAAAAGAGAAAATTGGGACTATATTTTCATCCTGCCATGTTTTGAATAGGATAATGACCCCTTTAGAAAACATTTTCTCTATTATTATACTACAACCTGTCAAGAAAATGTCCAAGTTCTAAAAACACACACGTTTTACTAAATTGAATCCACACGTTTTTTTCAAAAAATATTTCCGTTTGATGTACGTTTAAATTAACGATATTTCATCGTCTTTTAACTAAAATCGGCGTTTTCTTTTACCGAAGCAAAGCATAAGTTTAAACATTTAGGGCATTTTTAGAAAGTGGATGCATACCTCATTTTGCAACGAGACACGTCAGACTGGTAAGACGAGTGAATATACATTATAAGCTAATTAACTGATATTTTATACCCTTAGTCCACGTGATATTTCAACGGTTTTTTTTAAACTTACGGACAGCATTTCATTCCATAATGATTACATGTACATGTATGACAATCAATAGTGTTAAAAGTGGCGCCAGGTAAAACTTTTAAAGTAGCAGCTGAGTGTCCTTCTGTCACTTGATATTCACAGAAACTTCTGCGTGTACCTAATGCTGAAATAGAGTTTATCAAATGTTAAATTTATTACGAATTACTATCAATCATAATGTATAACTCTTCAGACAATTGTTTTTGATCAACTGTTTTTACAGTCACTGTATAAAGTTCTTAGAGAGTATCCACTCCTTTGCATAAGAACCGTACACACGAAATCCAGCAATAATAGTCTAAAAATCCAGAACTGAAAAATCACTATAATGCCTCTATTTAATCTACCAAATACCTGAAACTAGTACAAGTTTGTGTTCAAATAATTGTTATCAAAGTGTACTCCACACGTTGAATAGTTTCCTTTAAATAGTATCAAAATGGTTAAAGTCTAAATTGCATGGTAAAAAGCAATCTTAATAATACGACAAAGACAATGGATTCGCACGCCGTTACTAGTATAAAAGCATGTTAAAAAAAAAGTAAACCAGTTTACATAATTATCCATACTTTTCATAACGTTTAATGTAGCACTTGTACTAGTTTACATGGTCGATAGCAATAGAATCGGTTGCATACTAAAACATAGATGACATGGTACAACAAATACTTAATTAGTTGATTCATAAAGATTAGAGACTGATAGATTTACATAATATATACATGTTTTCATACTAACAATGGAAACTACTTTAATGAAGTCAAATAACATCGTTATATCAAAATTAGTTCATTGTTACAGAAACTGATCTGTTCAATACAATATTTATTAGTCTTCAATGTAAAGAATTTGTGCACGATTGTCTATCAAATCATGTGCTATGAGTGTGAATCAACTAGTAAATATGATATTAATGACTGAACTGTTTGAGCATACTATATATTTCGTAATTATATTTGGTAAATATGGAATTTAATTTCAAGGCTACGTTATGCAGATACTTATTTTTACATGTTTGTTTTACATGGCTGATATTCATGAAGTTTCGTGCATACTATGCATAGGTGACATGGGATACCCGTTTAGTTCAACAATGCTTTATTATTTATACAGTGTTAAGAACAAAATTATGATAAAGATAATAAATATATGTTTATTTCATAAAATTGTTACTGCAAAAAATCTAGTCTTGCTAACACTACAGTGTTACTAATGTCCAATGTTTAATAATTCTTCAAATAATAAAAGAGAACAAATAAACGATTCCAATTAAAGCACATGAAATACATGTATGTAGAAATATGTCATTTGACTGGAGAATTCACTTAGTAAGACAGTACTTTAAAAGTTTAAATAAATATAAAACGGTAATAGTTAAGCCTGGCATGCTAATATTGGTCATCTTACAAAAAAGAAATTAAAAGGATAATGTTTTAAAATTAAAAAGTAACAATACTCAAAAGAAAGCAACAATTCAACGTTAGATGGTGATAAACTGTTAATTACGTAAGAATAATTGCAAGGAAACCATCCACACTCTTTTAAGATAATCAACGCTGTTGTCAACTTACCAGATAACAGAATATAATACCTTAATTGTAACATACATAACTAGTACATACGAAGGGCAGAAATGCCTCGAAGGACTAAACCACTTATTTATTATAATACACTACATCACATAACCTATTACACAAATAATCTTACGAATATAAGACAAAACATTATTGTGTTAAAACTACATGAATATCCAATAATATGTACCAAAATAGTTCTTGTGGTTATATCGTGTAATAATTTTGTTAAATACGTTTATTTAAACTTAGTCAGCAAGCAAAAAGTGAACATAGAGATAAGAATCATTTGTTATGTTGCATAAAAAGGTGCTTTATCAAACATAAAGTTATTTTTGTCAGATAAACAAAAACTACGAAAAGTTGTCTATTGCAAATATCCGAAAAAAGAAACAACTTAATGTAGTATTTTTATCAACACATGAAGCCATAAATGAGGACAAATTAAGATAAACTGTAAAGTGAAGATATTTTTCGACACAGCTAACCATTTAGAGGGGTGCCATAACAAACTGAAGAACCACGTCCGTCATCCACATTTTCGACCAGATCAAGCTACTTCAGAACCAACAGGCATCCACAGAGATTATTATTATTAAGCAAAACAGAAAAAAACCCCTTAAAACGGATTTTGCCTATATACACCTGTAACTCTAATTAACGAATTGTTTATAAAAGGGATTAAAATGTTTATACAACAATTCAATGTATGCCAACACTTTTTTCTTACTTTTTAAAACCAAAATTAAAAATGTTGGCATAGATTGAATGAACCTGTCATTTGATCTGACATAATTTTTGTTCAATAAATGCCTCTACACTTTTGACTGCTAAAATGAGAAAAAAGAATCAAAGACACCGATGGGTATTCGATATATAATAAGTCAGGAACAGGCAAACCCATAGTCAAACAAGATCGGGGACAACAACACAACAAATAGACACGCTACACAAAAGCCAATAATTGGTTTAAATGAATTTAGATTCGACATATTACGTCGATTAAGAAAACAACTTTTTACTTGTATAAAAAGTATTCATTAATTCATTTAAAGACTGTACAATTTTGTATAATAGTAATCAAATTATTTTACTAATTAGAGGTCGCAAAATCCTGATAAAATTAATTAAATACATATTTGATCATTATTATTTAATTTGTGGCCATCATATCCTTTGACTAATACTTGTTTTTTTCTGGTTCTGGTAAAAGTGTCTATTACTGATGCACGATTTACCTATCCGGGGCACCTGGACTGACTTCCGATTTTAATGGAGTTTGGATTCCGCACTTGTTGGTTTGTGTATGTTTTGTGCCTGTTTTTTTTTGTCCACTCGTTTGTTTAACCGTTGACTTGTCTGTCTTTTACTTATTGTTTCCTGAAAACTCCTCGATACTTGCAGTTCTTATTTTCTTCATAGCATACTGTTACATAATTTAAATCCCAATCCCCATTGATTATATGGTTCGAAAAAGTACTTATTTGGTTTTGTTAATAGTTAAGAGCAATGTAACTTATTAAAGTTACGAGATTTCTGTAAAAAAATCGTGTTTCAACATTGTGTGTAGTTAAATTCACTAATTGTTTTCTTTCGTGTTGCTTAGTTATCATTCAAAGACCTTTGGTCAAAAAACACGCTACAAAATTTATTGTTCGTGATGTAACTTCTCTAAAAGACATGTTGTGGAAACCTCTCATTTGTTTGTATATTAATGGACAATCTTAACGCCGAAAGCAATTTATAATGTAACGTAAATAATATTTATGTAGAATATTCGTTTTTTCTGTTTTAAGCGGAATATGTTATCGATTCATAAAGTTCATAAGGAAATTCACCTTTGTTTGCACAGACAATAAATCGTAATTTTCATAAATATGAAAAATTATTTGAATCGTTTTCTCAAATAAATTGTTCACGACAATATTTATTAAATGATGAACTACAAATTTTCATATAAACATGTATATGCAACACCAACAAATAAATAAAATTACACAAAATGTTTGCCGAAAATAAGCCGAGCACAGAAAGATAATGAATTTCTAACAAACAAGCAAAAATTAAAAAAACCACTTACATAGCACAGGGACATCCTAGACTGTCCCTGAATAGCACAAATTGTACAAAGCGATGGGGAACAACCTCTTTTTACTTGTGCATTCACTTGTTTATTCAAGATAATAGCTGTATTATTAAAAAAAATTAAAATAACAACACTACAGTAATATATATGTTATAAGTGTGTAGTACATTGTGTTCCAGCTACGTTAAACAGTTACAAAATTATTATAAAATAATATTACATACCAGAGACTTCAGTTTTTGTTGCTGAAAATGAACATTGTCCCTGAGAGTTTATTAATCCAAACGACGAAATAAGCAAAACTAGCAAAAACATTTCGCTACCAGTGTTGCTACGAAAGACAAATGTTCTAGATAAGGCTAACATTTACTGCAAGGTCAGTAATTTAAAGGCCTCCTGTCAAACTGGTATTTGATATACTGGATCCCCGTGACCTACAGCTGCAGTTACTGTTATCCGATTGTCAGGCAAGTGACATGATTAATGAAAGGACCGGTTTATGACATATTATTCTTATATTACATTGACATGTAGTTCGTGTTGTATACTATCCTCTCTTAGCTGTCGCTTTACTTTGCATTGTCAATGCGTGTACAGTGGTCAATATGAAAAACATAAACATACTTGTATCAATTATCGCATACATATATAACTATCATAGGTAATTAGTTTAACCAATTTCATAGACATACTCGTAAACCATTTGTACGTATAGTGGTATAAAGTTAATTATAGGAGGATTTTTTGTCTTACTTGTAACTTTTTTTAAAAGCTTGAAATAAGAACGTTATTATTAAAACTTGTTTAGCCTTACGTGTAAACCATACTTTAAAATGTAGTTGTTTGCTTTAAATTACATGTAATATCGTTTAAAAAAAGTCTAAATGTTTACGTTTTCATTTATTTTTGGATAAGAGAAGATGTAACATTTTGATTTATGATTTTTTGACTGCTATTTTGTAAAGTCAATAAGTGTTCGAAAAATGCAATCTTTAGTGAGCATAAGTTTACATTTACAATAACCCAAAGAAAACAATCATTATTTTAGAAACACTGAACCTTAGATAAGCTTTTCTTTATGGAAGGGATTTACAGTAGACACTACGTACCAATATAAATTAAATATGAAATCTTTCTCTCAAAAAATCATGAACGTATTGAGATAAAAAAAGGACTGGTATGTGAGTTTGGTATCATAGTATTCGCTGTAGAATATTAAATGCAAACAAAATAACAAATTTACAACTAAACTGATGTTAAATCGTATGACTATATGTAGATGGAAGCAAAACAAATGTCATCAAAAATACCAAGGTTAATAGAATTTTCTATGCCAGACGCGCGTTTCGTCTAATCAAGACTCATCAGTGGCGCTCGAACCCGAACAATATTTAAAATCCAAATGAATTAGATGATGCAGAGCTTTTATCACCAAAATTCCAAAACGTTATACCAAAATTCGGCTGAGGCTATCTACACCTTGAAAATAGAAAAACCTTAGAATTAAAATAATTTTCGAATTTTAGGGCAGTATATTTAGATAATGACTATCATTTGTTGTAAATTTCTTTTTATTAATAATGTGTTTTTAGATTCTGGATATAAACA